>JAJIBD010003930.1:0-23375 GCA_021461705.1 Cryptotis parvus
CCTAAGGGCAGGACCCAGAAATGGCCCCCGCCCATATGGTTACACCCAAAACATCTGTGCTTATCCAAGCTAAGGGGGAAGCAGAATGTGCCTGGTCTTCTGACCTCTGACCACAGTACCTTGCAAATGCTAAATCTGTGATTGTTTTCTGTTGCAATGGTCCCGGAGCTTGCAAAATGCCATGTGATTTGTTCTTGTACTCCCTCCACCCAAAAATTATATAAAAGGCTTAAACTGTGTTCAGTAAAGGAGAACTGCTATCCAGAACTCCCTGCTGCAATGTGCCTTTCTTTCCTTCCTCAGCAGGCAAGGCAGAGTTTCTCCCAAGTTCTTTCCTCTCCTTTTTTGCAGGGATGAAGTCCAGCAAGATCTAGGTCTCCCTCATTTGTGCTGGGGCTGCCGGCCAGGGCGCCTGACAGTAATTACAGCATATAACATGAACGCTCCGAGGAATAGAATAAAAGTATATTCTTTTCAGAAAGAGAAGCCACGTCTGGGTTCCAAGAAGCATCTGCCATGCAGAAACTGACTAGACAGAGGCTGCTCAGGCCTAGCCCTGGAAGAGGATGCGGCACCTCGGAGTTTTTCCCTTACTTAATTTTTTTTTAAGTATTTTATTATACCACCGTGAGATACACAATCACAAAGATACACAATTAAAAAGTTCATACCTGGGTTTTGGTCTTACAGTGTTCCAGCACCCATCCCTCCACCCAGTTCCCATCTCCCACCACCAATAACCTGGTTCCCTCTCCCCTCCCCCAGCCCGCCTCCATGGCAGGTTCCCCATTTCTTTCCCTTTCTCTGTCTCTCGTCCTTCCTTTCCCTCCAGACTATGGACTACGGAACAGCCCCAATTAAAAATGTGTTGCCTCTGAATTAGGAGATGGAGAGTGGGCTGGTGGAGGAGCAGTGTACTGGCCCACCACTGCTCATGTAGATCCCGACCCCATATATTCAGGGCATGGGGCTACATACGCTGGCAAATGGCAACATTCCCATCAGGGCCAATGCACTTTAGTTGCCTAGCATTGTGCCGGACAGTGGAAGAAGCAAAGTGCTAACTCCATGCAGGCCATAGGGAATTCTCTTGCAAGGCCCAGTTATGGGGCCAGTATTTAGAAGAAATAATAGAGACATCAGCTCTGGTGTCAAAAATGCCAACAAACTTTTTGTCCATGAATTTCAATAGTCAAATGTGGGTGACAATGGCTGGAGCAATAGTCCAGCGGGGAGGGCCTTGGCAGCTGTCCCACCGCAGCTACCAGTGCATGGTAGCTGCGGGTGCTTCTAGGTGATCCGCAGCTGGGGGACCCGAGCAGCACCACATCATCGAAGTGCCAGAAATGAACTGCCAGTTTCATTGGCTGAGCGCACCCGGAAGACCCAAGAAAGATAAAACAGTGGATATGTGTGTTGTATGATATAGACAATATACTACATGGTCGGGTGCCGGGCGCCCAGCTCCCCCACCGCAGCTGGCAGAAAGTGCCTCCCACCCCCACCCCCGCCTCCCTTTGTCCATTCTCCTTTTAAGGGGCGAAGGATTTAGGCGGCCCCCAGCTCGCCCGGTGACAAGAAAGATCCTGTGAAGACCCTTTCCCACGGGGACCCAGGCAGAGGTCAGAATCTCTCATTCTGCATCAAGAGGGGGCTGGACCAAGGGTGACCCCCCAGCATCTGACATGGGGAGTGGTGAAGGGTCCGGATCCCTGTAAAGGCAGAATGCAACCCTGACCTGGGTCAGTGGGTCCCAGAACCGAGGTAAGGACTCGGGTTATAGTCGCGGTCCACCCGCGGGCCGAAATCCCCACTTGGTCACGCGTCGCTGGGACTCTAGTAAAACCTCCCAGGATGGCCCCCAAGGGAGAGGAAGCCGGTCAGTCACGGTTCCCGCCCCTCTGGGTCTGCTCCGGGACCCCACTCAGGCTCTGGCTGTCCTCCGAATGGAACCACGATCCTGCCCAAGTTATTCCACGGAGCGGGCAGGTGCAAGGGAGATGTTGGTCCTACACGCGGGAGGCTGAAGCTACAGCAAGTTCTCAGGAGCATGAGTCGTCTCTCATTGATCAGATGAGCGGATACGCCCACCCCAAGGCGTGATTAGACGGCGGCACAGACGCTCTCCAGTGTGAGCTCACAGAAGGTGATTAGGTGGGCGCAAGCGATTGGACACTTTAGCCCACAAATGCTCTCTCTGTGTAGTGGGGGGGTATGTGGGATAAGTATGGTGGGTGTGGGTATGTGTGGTGGGGGGTGTGGATGTAATATAGGTGCTCTGCCACTGAGCCACGTTTACTGCGCAAAACTCAGCGCCTTTTGTTCTTTGTTCTATTTTTTCTTTTCTTTTTTTGGCTTTTTGACCCACATCCAGCGATGCTCAGGGAGTAATCCTGAGCAGGTCCCCCTTTCACTTCGATGCAAGGCAAAAGCCCTAACAGCCGGCGCCTGTCGCTTTGGAGCCCTCTTTTGTTTTTTTTGTTCTGTGGCTATACCTCCCACTTGTCGGATTATTCCTAGCTCTATAATCAGAGGGTCAGGCCTGCATCGGCTCCATGTCAGGCTTTAGTCATTGCACTGATATAGGTGGACCCCACGGATAGCTTATATAAGGCGGGAAGGGAAGAGGGGTGGTCACTATCTCCCTAAACACAGGCTAGAATGACGAATGAGAATGAGGAATTGCTCTTTCAAGAAAGGAAAGTCAGTCCTAGCCCTTAACCCAGGGTATTCTCAGAGTTCTTGTCTTCCTCGCAGAAAAAGAATTTTCAGGAGTAGATGAGCAGTGAATTAATCACTTGCCACTTGTATGGCTTGTCTTCCTGTTGTTCATCGATTTGCTCAAGTGGGCACCACTAACATCTCCATACGTCCTGCCACATGCTAATGTAGCCCAAGGGCATCTGCTCCCTCCAGGAACATAAAGAGCCTCAAACCATTCCATCAGGTCATGGGAATGACGCTCTATAATTGTTACTGGTATTTGGCATATCAAATACGATATGGGTAGCTTGCCAGATTCTGCTGTATCAGTGAAATAAAACAGATTTTATTTATTTATCCATTCATTCATTCATTCATTCATTCATTCATTTTAGTGACCATACCCACACACACTCCATAAGCCATTGCCCGAGAATCGCAGTGGAGGCGATGGGAAGCGCCAGTGGAGGATGAAATTACAAGGGAACCTAGAAAAGTTGTTCTTCATCGTGGCTCAACAGGCCTAGGTTTCAACATTGTCGGAGGTGAAGATGGAGAAGGAATATTTATTTCCTTTATCTTGGCCGGAGGACCTGTGCTGAGACTTAGTGCTGATCTTAGTGGTGAACTCAGAAAAGGAGATCGGATTATATTGGCAGGCTTTGTTAATCAAACTAATATTTTAACTATGACTTATTAAAAGTTTAATTGTTCACATTCTAAAGTTATGGCAACGTGATTATCTTCATGCTACTTAGAACTTAGCTATAAAATTATAGTGTTATCACAAATGTTGGTGTGTATAATAGACTTTTTTTTCAAATTGTAAGTCTATATAGGGCCAGATATTGTAAGTGTGCTTGAAGCAAATACGTATTTTCTATTTATTTATTTATTTATTTATTTATGTATTTATGTATGTATGTATTTATTTATTTATTTGCTTTTTTGGGTCACACCGGCAATGCTCAGGAGTTTCTCCTGGCTCTGCACTCAGGAATTACTCCTGGCGGTGCTCGGGGGACCATATGGGATGCCAGGGATCGAACCCTGGCCAGCATGGGCCAGCCATGTACAAGGCAAATGCCCTACCCGCTGGGCTATCGCTCCGGCCCACGTATTTTCTATTTATAAGTTACGATGTTGTCTGTTTGATCTGGCATTTAAAAGACTTATTTTTTTAACATTAGAATTTTTTTTTCAATTCTCAGAGGCTACAGAGAGTGTGCACTTTGGTTTTCTGTTTTGTGGTACCAGGGATTGAACCCAAACAGTCTGGTTTACTTAGCAAAATTTAACTCACGAAAGAACTGAGAATTAGAATGACCGTAGTAAATTTATTTGAGAAAGTAATTAGCCTTCATAGACACAGAGACACTCAGACATAGTTACCCCTTGGTAAGATGCTGGGAGGAAGAGACAGAATAAAGAGTAATAAGTAGGGGCCAGAGCAATAGCCCAGCGAGTAAGGCATTTGCCTTGCATGCCGCCACCTGGGTTCGACCCCCGACATCCCATATGGTCCGCTGAGCACTGCCAGGAGTAGTTCCTGAGTGCACGGCCAGGAGTAACCCCTGAACAACGCTGGTGTGACCCCCCAAAAGCAAAAAAAAAAAAAAATAGAGTGATAAGGAGAAAGTAATGAAAACAGACATTGTGAAACAATAGAGAAAAAATGAGAGAAAATTTCTCTGTCGACTTTATAGTAATTTCGGTGCATCCTCTATCAATACCAAGTAGAAATCACCTTTTGATCCTCTTTTTGTTCTTCCTTTGTACTCTAGTAACCGTATTTAACCTCATGGCAGAGAGGCCCTACCTGCTGTGCTATTGCTCTGGCCACCCTCTTGGGTCCCTTTAATAGATTTAAGAGATCCCTTAAGGGATGGTTTTTACTTCTTAAAGGGATGGTTGATATCCAAAGTATGGGGACATATAAGAGTTGGAAAAAGAGTTGAGGAGTCAGTGGAGACTGGGTTCTCAGCCTGACTAGCAGGAGTGAGTTGTAGGAACAGAGAACCTGACGGAATAGAGTTAGAGGAGCACAGAAAGGGTTAGCTGAGCTTGCCTAAGAGCAGAGCAAGGAAAGAGTTTGAAGAAAGTATCAAAGGGAGTTCAAAGCCTCTGCACTAGTTTTGTACCTAATACTGTTAGCTACACAGCTGAAAACCGACATCTGGCATAGGAACAGGCTTGACAGTTGATCAACTTGTTCCTATAGTGAGGAAACATGATTTCCCAATGGGTAGGTTGTTTAATAGCCCTTTGTTGGGATAAGAAATGTTGCTCCCCAAAAAGGGGCAATTTGTTGCTATTCCACATGATAGTCAAAACTTGTTTCAGTACATCCCAATTTCTCAGTGGAAGATGTGGTTTCATGATGAAGCCAGAACTAAATTGCATACTCTAGCACATTCACTTGTATCACTTGTCTTCCAATTGTTCATTGATTTGCTTCAGCAGGCACCAGTAACATCTCCATACATCCTGTCACTTGCTGGTGTAGCCCAAGGGCATCTGCTTGCTCCAGGAACAGGAAGAGCCTCAAACCATTTCCTTTAGGTCATGGGAACGAGGTCCATAATTGTCACTGGTTTTTGGTATATCAAATACAACATGGGTAGCTTGCCAGGCCCTGCCATATGGGTGGGATACTCTCGGTAGTAGGCTCTCAGTTCGTGCATTTACTGATGAACCGCAATGGGGAGAGATTGGCTTTTCTCTTGGGTGGAACTGTGACAAGCTGTGGAGTCTGGATGTCGAAAATGGCGGTCCTCATAGTGTGGGGTTCCTCTGGCTTCTTGCAAGGCTCTGCTGGGATGGTGGGCTGTTGCAGGACACCTAAAAGCCTACACCTCTGCATTTGCTCTGAATTGCCTCCTGCAAATCACTTCGTAGATAAGGGGGTAGTTTAAATGTGGCAGTTTATCTGACCATGTATTCTGTACTAGCTGGTATAAATATTCTCTCATGCTACCACAATCATCGTGGGACTAGCTAGATCTTACCAGCATATTTGCCTGGCCACGTTGGATCCCTAAGTAATTAGACCAGAGAGAAATGCTATTTGCCTCCAAGCAAGGAAGCATGCCTCCCTGATAACTCAAAGGCAACTAAAATAAAAACTACCGTGAAGTAGACGAGACTTGTGAAAACTTGGAGAAATAATTAACCGGCATTAGTATTAGACTTTGGTACAGAGACATGCCATTTCAGAAACTCCTTTCTCTACCCTATAAAGGCTTTTCCAGGCAGATCTTGGCTCAAGACATTAGCATATAAAAGGGCCTAGGTGAGGTGCTGGGAGAAATTACCTGAGGGCATTTAACCCTCCCTGCTTTCCATCTCTGCAGGAGTATGGAATGCCTCACAACCTTGCACCACTCATGCCCACTGGGCAAGGGACTGCCATAGTGGAGGGGAGGTCTGAGTTGCAGGGTTATAAAACTGGCCTGTTTCATCTCTCGCGCTCTCTTTTTTGGGCTCTCTCTTTGTGAGCTTGCACCCTTCTTGGGAGTTTTGTCTTTGTTTCCTCTTTATAAGGCCTTTACATGTGGTGGCCGCCATTTTGGCCTACACGTGGCTGGGGTTCTAGCCAGAAACCCTAAGCACAGGGTTTTTCCTATTGTGGATTTGTATGCCTGAACCTGTGGTAAATAAAGTCTTTTAAAACTGCATTGGATTCCTGAGTCTTCATCCATTCCCGCCGGCTTCGGAGGTAGAAAGGAACTCGCTTCCTGGCACTGTCGGGGACCCCAGCGACATCCCCAACAATGGGCCAGGGTGAGAAAATGCCTTCCCTCCCGTGGGCGTCACAATCAGCTGAGCACAAGGAGAGCTAGTAGCAACTCTAGCACATTATGGACAGAAAATTTCAGGACTTAAATTGACATATAATATGCTCACTGGCGAAGGGGAATGGCTTAACAAACACAAACAAGCCACCTTCCCTCTACAATACTATCTTATGTCTGGGAGGCAGCTTTAACATCTTGGGAGAAAATAGATATGGACACAGAATTTCAAGGCTCATACATCAAATATTTCAAGGTATCACAGAGCAGTGTGCATATTTCTTAGGTAAACTAACGCAATTCAAAAACAAATAAAAATAAACTCAACAATATTTGGTATGGCTGTTAGCATTTGAAAATGCTAGTAAAGACTGCCAAACAATTCTACGTCCTATTAGGGAAAGAGAGGACATAATAGGTTACCTCAAGGCATGTAGGAATGTCAGTTCCATAAACCATCAGGTATGTGTAAAAGCCATAGAAGCATGTGCAGTGTAGAGGGGAACTCAGAATATTGGATCAGGGGATCTCTGCAGGAGTATGGAATGCCTCACAACCTTGCACCACTCATGCCCACTGGGCAAGGGACTGCCATTCCTCTTGTATTCCTGCTAAGAGAACCTGGAGGAGGGGCCAGTCTCAGACCTCAAGAGTTAACATCAAGGGCTTTAGCTGTGAACATTTTGGACACTATCAAAGGGAAGGCTGATCTAATCTTGACCCCATCCTCTCAGAACAAACATCCAATAACCCATTTGTGGGAAACTGGGCAGGGGCCAACCCCAGGCCCTGCAAAATCATGGGACAATCCCACGTTTCCATCCTGCACCCTATCTCCCTGTGGGGAAATGCTGTGGTTCCCCCCCAAAAAAATCTGGGAGCAAGGTCAGGGATTCCCTTTTGCCCCAGGGGATCGGGCGGGCTGATGGAGAAAGACTCAGGAATCCAGCAAGGTATTAAAATGCTTTACTTATCATAGGTTCAGGCATACAATCAACAATAGGAAAAACCCTGTGCTTAGAATTCCTGGCTAGTACCTCGGCCACATGTAGGCCAAGATGGTGGCCACCATGTGTTAAGACCCTGTAGAGAAGAGACAAAGACAAGGCGCCAGCAGAAAGAGGGAGAGTGACACAAGAAGAGTGCGAGCCCCAAAAGAGAGGCCAAAAAGAGGACCCAGAAAGGAAGCAGGCTAGTTTTATCTCCCTGCAAGTCAGACCTCCTACTTTTATGGGAAGCCAGCAGGGTCAAATGCCCTCAGGTTATTTCTCCCAGGACCTCACCTAGGCATTTTAGATGCTAATGTTGTGAGCCAAGATCTGCCTGGAAATGCCTTTGTAGGGTGGAGAAGGGCTTTTCTGAGATGACATGCCTCTGTACCAAAGACTATACTAATGCCAGTTAAATATTTCTCCAAGCCTTCACAAGAGCCTCGTCTTTACTTCATAATAGTTTTGTATTTTAGTTGCCTTTGAGTTATCAGGGAGTCATGCTTGGAGGCAAGCAGCATTTCTCTCTGGTCTAATTACTTAGAGATTCAATGTGGCCAGGCAAATATGCTGGTAAAATCTAGCTTAGTCCCACGATGATTGTGGTAGCATGAGAGAATATTTATACCAGGCACTACAGAATACAAGGTCAGATAAACTGCCACATTTAAACTACCCCCCCCTATCTACGAAGTGTCCTGCTGGAGGCAATCCAGGGCAGATGCAGAGGCTCTTAGGTGTCCTGCAACATCTCCCTAATCAACAAATGCAGGATTGCAACGAGTAACCTCATTACAACCTACTACTGCAGGGAGAGCTGCTTTAGATATTCCCTGCCCCGACAATATTACCATAAGGCAAGTCTAATGCCTTTATAAACTAAAATCTAAAATTAAAGAACCTATCCCACAGGGCACTGTGGGCTTGCTTCTGGGGGAGAAGTAGTTTAACTCTAAAAGGGATTATCATCCATACTGGAATAATAGATTCTGATTCTACAGGGGAGAGGAAAGTGGTTGTCTCTGTGCCCACCATTTGAACATTTAAAAAAGGAGAGTACAGAGTGATAGCACAGCAGGTAAGGCGTTTGCCTTGCATGCAGCTGACCTGGGTTTGGTCCCCGGCATCCCATATGGTCCCCGGAGTACTGCCAGGAGTAATTCCCTGAGCGAACAGCCAGGAGTAACCCCCTGAGCATCGCTGGGTGTGACCCAAAAAAGCAAAAATAAATAAATAAATAAATGAAAATAAAAAGGGAGAGTGTATAGCCCGATTATTGTTGCTTTCTTACATTATGCCTGGCCATTCAGATTACCCAAGTTTTGGCAGTACAAATCCTGGAGCAAGACCTGCTGATTCCTTAGTGGCCTTTAATTATAATATAACAGGACAATCTCCCACATATTTTTCTTTTTGGGTCACACCCGGAAAATGCTTAGGGGTCACTCCTATCTCTGTGTTCAGGAATTACTCCTGACAGTGCTTGGGGGACCATATGGAATGCTGCGAATTGAACCCAGGTGGTCGGGTGTAAGGCCTTGCATGGGACAATGTGCCTTGATGCTTAAGGACACATGGTGGAATCCCACATGTGTCTCCAAGGTCCCGCTGATCTATTTTTTCGCTTTTCGGCCATTTTTGGTTGTGTCCAGATGAGGTGTTCCTTTTTCACAACATTCATACCAGTATGGGAAGTTCCCATTACTTTTGACATGTGCCATTCTCAAAGGTGTGAGATTGTCATCCTGACCTGAATTTCCCTAATCTTAAGTAACTGAGCAGTTTTTCATGTGCCCGTTTTCCCTCTGTGAGATGTCCCTGTTCATTTCCTCTCCCCATATTTGATAGGGTTTTTCTATCTATCTATCTATCTATCTATCTATCTATCTATCTATCTATCTATCTATCTATCTATCTATCTATCTATCTATCTATCTATCTATCTATCTATCTATCTATCTATCTATCTATCTATCTATCTATCTATCTATCTATCTATCTATCTACTTATTTTTCGATTTATTTATGCTTTTGGCGTCACAGCGGGCGTTGCTCAGGAGTTACTTCTGGCTTTGCACTCAGGAATGACTCCTGGCAGTGCTTAGGGTACTAAGCACTTCCCATATGGTTAGCCTGGTTGTCAGGGAGCCGCTGGGGTCCCCAACAATACCAGGAGGCAAGTTCCCTTCTATGTCCGAAGCTGGCGGGGAATGGATGAAAACTAAGGAATCCGGGCGCAGATTTTTTTTCTTTTTGGGTCACACCCAGCAATGTTCATGGGTTACTCCTGGCTCTGCACTCAGGAATTCTTTCTGGCAGGGCACGGGAGGACCATATGGGATGCCGGGGTTCAAACCCTGGTCAGCCAGGTGCAAGGCAAATGCCCTACCTGTTGTGTTATTGCTCCGGCCCCTTAGGGACAGTTTTTAAAGGCTTTACTATCACAGGTTCTAACATACAATCCAAGAACAGGATAAACTCCGGACTCTCGATTCCCTGCTAGGCCCCAGCCATGTGTAGGCCAAGATGGCTGCCACCACATTTTGAAGCCCAACAGAGAACGGAGAGAGCAAAATGCCAACGGAAGCCAAAGTGGGAAAAAAAAGCCCCTTTATAGACTGAAACCCGCCAAAATCTCCCAGCCCAGCCCATGGTGGGTTGGGCTATCTAGAGATGTAGCCAGTAAATGACCCTTTTCAAATGTAGATCTTTAGGTGAGCCTTTGACTCAATCTTCAAGAAAGCCAGAGCTGATTTCCAGAGGCAAAATCTCCCTAGCAGAGAGAGGAGGGGCTGCAACTCTGAACCAGAAAGCAGTTCAGAATGTAATTTGTAGGAAATGGCATTATGGAATTAATACTTTTTACTGTGAATATATAGCTAGCAGATCCCAGACTCTGGATCCCACTAAGGTCCAAGATACATTAGAATAATTCACTTTGGCATTACCTTTAGAGTCAGACATGTTAGTTTGACCGAGACACACTGGCATGTCTCTGAACTAGGAGAACTAGTTCGAGCGCCTCTGGGCTTCAGGCCGGATCCCACGCACCCACCATCTCCAGCCTCGCTCAGCTCCGGGCTGTCCTCCAAAGCCAACCACCATCCACCCAGTTAATTACGACGGGAGCCGGCACTTGTGGGGAGATGTTGGTCCTACTGCATGGAGTAGAAGCACAGGAAGTCGTCGGGATGGTGAGAGTCGTCCCCCATTGGACAGAGGGAGTGGATACGCCCACCCCAGATGTGATTGGACGCGCACAGATGCCCTCCAGTGTGACCTCATAGAAAATGACTAGGTGGGCGCAAGTGATTGGACAGTTTAGCTGGCAATAATCTCTCTGTCTCCAGTATGAGCGTTGAGGGTATAAGTATAATTGGGAGAGAGTGTGTGTCCTGGGGGGTGTGTGTTGTACTGTGTGAGTGTTGGTGGGTGTGGATATGTTTGGTGGAGGGTCTGGATGTACAGGAGTTGTTCTATAGCTGAGCCACACAATTTAGGATCTTTTATTCTTTTTCTACTTTTCCTTTATTTATTTATTTATTTATTCATTTATTTATTTATTTATTTATTTATTTATTTATTTATTTATTTATTTATTTATTGGTTTTTGGCCCACATCCAGCTTTGTTCCGGCTCCCGGCTGTCCTCTAGGCCCAATCACCATCCACTCAGTTGAAGCAGACGGGAGCCGGCACTTGTGGGGAGATGTTGGTCCTACTCCAGGGAAACAGAAGCACAGGAAGTTCTCAGGATCGTGAGTTGGCCCTCATTGGACAGATGAGTGGATATGCCCGCCCGAGACGTGATTGACGCGCACACACACCCGGTGTGAGCTCATAGAAGATGACTATAGGGGTGCAAGCGATTGGACAGTTACCTCACATGTCTCACGTGGGGCCACAGCTATAGTCCAGTGGGTAGGGCGTTTGCCTTGCACGCGGCAGACCGGGTTCAATCCCCAGCACCCCATATGGTCCCTGAGCACCACCAGGAGTAATTCCTGAGTGCAGAGCCAGGAGTAACCCCTGAGCATTGCCAGGTGTGACCCAAAAAAGCAAAAAAAAAATCTCGCTTTGGGGGTCTGGGGGTTAAGTATAACTGGGCGAGTGTGTGTCCTGAGGGTGTGTGACATAATTGTGGGTGTGTGTGCACAGCAGTTGCTCTATAGTTGGATGCACAGCAGGTGCTCTATAGCTGAGCCACGTTTACTGTGCAAAACTTAAGATTTTTTGTTCTTTTTATTTTTTCTTTAGTTTTTAAATTTTTTTTTATTTTTACAATTACAAAGATATACAATTAAAAAGATCATATTTGGGTTTTGGTCATACAGTGTTGCAGCACCCATGCAGTACCCATCCCGCCACCAGTGCCCATCTCCCACCACCAACGTCCCCCGGTTTCCCTCCCCCCTCCCCGCCCCCTCCATGGCAGGTTCTTTATTTCTTTCCATTTCTCTCTCTTTCTCTTTTCCTTCCCGTCCAGACTATGGATTACAGAACATACAGTAAAGGGTTGTCATGTGTATGTTTTTGCCTCGATTTAATGGTCAGTTCTAGCTTGGCATTAGTACCCTCGACACTTGTTAGCATACTGTTCCATTCCTACTTTTTTTCCCTTTTTTTTTTTTTTTGTTTTTTGTCCCATATCCACCTTTGCTCAGGGGTGCTGCACGGACCATATGGGCTGGAGCAGATGGGTCCAAAAACATCATATATTCTCATCATTTCTGAGGGAAAATCTACAAAAAGTGCCGAATACAGATGTAGAACATCTTTGGCACATAGAAGAGTGGTCCAAGAGTATAACAAATGTCACCTGAAAAGAAATCAGAGCGAGCACAGGAATGAAGACCCTACGTGAATCATACAGAGCAATCTATTGTCCATGGATCAGATGCAACCGCCAGGGACTGGAGCAATAATACAGTGGGGGAGCGCTTTGACTTGGAAGCGCTGACCGAGTCTGCTCCCCCACATCCCATATAGTCCCGTTGAGTATAACTAGGAGTAATTCCTGAGTGTAGAGTCAGGAGTAACTCCTAAGCATCACCCGTGTGATGCACAAAACACGAAAAAGTAAATACATTGGTTTCCATATAAACACAAAATGAGACTTATACCATTTGCAAATCATTTTCCTCAGTTTATCAACTTTGTTTTTGGTCTTTTGAGGTCACATCTGGCAGTGCTGAGTATTTGCTTTTGGCTCTCCCCTCAGATATTACCCCTGGTGGTGATCACAGGGCACTTTGGGATACTGGTCGGATGTATGAAAGGCAAATGCCCTACCCAGTGTGCTATCGCTCAGACCCTTATTTACATCTTGAGAAATTTCCTGTGATAGCACAGCGGGGAGGGCAGTTGCCTTGCATGAGAGCAACCTGGATTCAATCCCTGGCATAGCATGTGGCACCTAGAGCACTGCCAGGAGGAATTCCTAGTGCGTGGCAAGGGGAGAAAGCACTGAGCATCGCTCAGCACCCCGAGGGTGATCCAAAAAAAAGGACAACAACAACAACAACAACAACAACAACAACAACAACAAAAAGAAGCACTTTTTCCCATCATTAACTGCTGGAAGCCCACAATCTAGTTATATGTGGCAAAAACTACAGGCATGCTTATCGTAATATATACGCTTATAGCAATGTTTTAAAATGTATTTAAATTTTAACATATTCCGTAAAATATACTAATTATATCTAATTAATATAAATCAAATGTTTTTAATTAAACATAAATAGATGAATGTATAATATAAATAGATGATTTAATGATGAAATATATCAATACATTTAATATATAAAAATGGTATTGTCACCATTAAACAATGACAAAGCTATTGATGATTTGGCTTCCGTATATTTTTCAAATATCTAACTTGTTCCTATTTCCTTGAATGTAGTGTCAGGAGCAGAAGTGGCTGAACTGTGTGACAAACATAATCACACTGGGCAAAACTCAGAATGAGTGATGTAAAAATCAGGGGACTCCAGGGGGCCAGAGCAATAGATCAGCGGGTAGGACTTTTGTCTTGCAAACGGCCGACCTGGGTTTGATTCCGCTGGCATCACATATGGTTCCCCCAAGCACCACCAGGAGTAATTCCTGAGTGCAGAGCTGGGAGTATCCCCTGAGCATTGCTGAGTATGACCCCAAAAGGAAAACAACAAAATCATGTGACTCTGCTGAAATTATCCAAGTCCCAGAGACAGTTTTGTTTAGTTTCCATCTTTTTTTTTTTTTTCTTGTTGGGTCACACACGGCCATAATCAGGGGTTTTTCCTGGCTCTACACTCAGGAATAACTCCTGGCGGAACTCGGGGGACCCTATGGAATGCCGGGGATCCAACCCGGCCCGCATAGGCTGACTGCGTGCAAGGCAAACGCCCTACTCGCTAGGACGATCACTCCGCTCCCCGCTTTTTATTTAGAGCACGAAATTCTGCTTCTTTTACCTATGTGTTCAACTTAGTACATATTTACATTTGTCGACACAACCAGAAATGTCCCGAAAAGCCAAAACAAATCAGAGAGACACAGGAGACACACACGGGATTCCACCACGTGGCCCCTAACCATCATGACACATTGTCCCATGCCGGCCCATGCTTGGTTGCTGCAAGGTGATCTGCAGCACCAGGGGACCCGAGCAGTACCCCTTTCTCGGGTGCTGGCACTGAAACGCTAGGAGGCCCACAAGAGAGATCAACACGGACACTACGTGCTGTATTACATAGGACAATCTATTCCGTGGTAGGGGCCTGCGCCCAGCTCCCCACCTCGCCTGGCAGGAAGCGCGTCCACCTCCCACTGCGCTCCCTTCCTCAATCTTCCTTTGAAGGGGGAAGAACTTAGGGGTGCCGGAGCTCTCTCAGAGTCAAGAAAGTGCCCAGGCGGAGATCAGAACCTCCCATTCTGCACCAAGAGGGGCTGGACAAGGGGTGACCCGGAGCATCTGACTTGTAGAGATAAGGCGGGTAGGGGGCTCCGACCCGGTGAATGGGGAATCCAAACCTGACCTCGGGGTCACTGGATCTTTTCCTGAAAGGACGGCTTCTAACCCCGGGATCTCCCGCAGGTCGAAATCCCCACAGGGTCCCACCCAGGTGACCCTAGTCAAACCACCCAGGGTTGCTACCAGGCCAGAGAAAGCCCGTCAGTCACGGTTCCAGCGCCTCTGGGCTTCCGCCCCGATCCCACGCACACACCATCTCCAGCCTCGCTCAGCTCCGCGGCTGTCCTCCAAAGCCAACCACCATCCACCCAGTTCATTCCGACGGGAGCCGGCACTTGTGGGGAGACTTTGGTCCTATTCCAGGGAGTAGAAGGACAGGAAGTCGTCGGGATGCTGAGAGTCGTCCCCCCATTGGACAGAGGAGTGGATATGCCCACCCCAGATGTGATTGGACGCGGCACAGACGCCCTCCAGTGTGACCTCATAGGAAATGTCTAGGTGGGCGCAAGTGATTGGACAGTTTAGCTGGCAATCATCTCTCTGTCTCGAGTATGATCGTTGGGGGGTATAAGTAGAATTGGGAGAGAGTGTGTCCTGGGGTGTGTGGCGTACTGTGTGAGTGTTGGTGGGTGTGGATATGTTTGGTCGAGGGTATGGATGCACAGCAGTTGCTCTCTAGCTGACCCACACAATTTATATCTTTTGTTCTTTTTCTATTTCTTTCTTTTCTTTTCTTTCCTTCCTTCCTTCCTTCCTTCCTTCCTTCCTTCCTTTCCTTCCTTCCTTCCCTTCCTTCCTTCCTTCCTTCCTTTCTTTCCTTCCTTCCTTCCTTCCTTCCTTCCTTCCTTCCTTCCTTCCTTCCTTCCTTCCTTCCTTCCTTCCTTCCTTCCTTCCTTCCTTCCTTCCTTCCTTCCTTCCTTCCTTCCTTCCTTCCTTCCTTCCTTTCTTTCTTTGCTTTTGTCCCACATCCTGCTTTGTTCCGCCCGCGGCTGTCCTCTGGGCCCAAACACCATCCACCCATCATCTCCTGGCCTCGCTCAGCCCGCGGCTGTCCTCCAAAGCCAACCACCATCCACCCAGTTCATTCCCACGGGAGCCGGCACTGTGTGAGTGTTGGTGGGTGTGGATATGTTTGGTGGAGGGTCTGGATGCACAGCAGTTGCTCTCTAGCTGAGCCTCACAATTGAGGATCTTTTGTATTTTTTTCTTTCTCTTTCTTTTCTTTTTCTTTCTTTTCTTTTCTTTTCTTTCTTTCTTTCTTTCTTTCTTTCTTTTCTTTCTTTCTTTCTTTCTTTCTTTCTTGTCTTCCTTTCTTTCTTTCTTTCTTTCTTTTCTTTCTTTCTTTCTTACTTTCTTTCTTAATTTTTCTTTTCTTTTCTTTTCTTTCTTTTTTTCTGTCTTCCTTCCTTCCTTCCTTCCTTCCTTCCTTCCTTCCTTCCTTCCTTCCTTCCTTCCTTTCTTTTCTATTTTTTTTTTTGCTTTTTGGCCCACATCCAGCTTTCTTACGGCTCCGCAGCTGTCCTCTGGGCCCAACCACCATCCACTCAGTTGAAGCAGACGGGAGCCGGCACTTGTAGGGAGATGTTGGTCCTACTCCAGGGAACAGAAGCACAGGAAGTTCTCGGGATCGTGAGTTGGCCCTCATTGGACAGATGAGTGGATGTGCCCGCCCCAGACGTGATTGGACACGGCACACACGCCCCGGTGTGAGCTCATAGAAGATGACTATGAGGGTGCAAGCGATTGGACAGTTACCTCACATGTCTCACGTGGGGCCACAGCTATAGTCCAGTGGGTAGGGCGTTTGCCGTGCACGTGTAGACCCGGTTCAATCCCCAGCACCTCATATGGTCCCTGAGCACCACCAGGAGTAATTCCTGAGTGCAGAGCCAGGAGTAACCCCTGAGCATTGCCAGGTGTGACCCAAAAAAGCAAAAAAAAAATCTCGCTTTGGGGGTTTGGGGGTTAAGTATAACTGGGCGAGTGTGTGTCCTGAGAGTGTGTGACATAATTGTGGGGGTGTGTGCACAGCAGTTGCTCTATACTTGGATGCACAGCAGGTGCTCTATAGCTGAGCCACATTTACTGTGCAAAATTTAGGATTTTTTGTACTTTTTCTGTTTTATCTTTTCCTACTTTTATCCTTTTTTTTTTTTTGGTTTTTTGGCCCATATCCAGCTTTGCTCAGAGGTGCTACACGGATCATATGGACTGGAGCAGATGGGTCCCAAAATACCATATATTCTCATCATTTCTGAGTGAAAATCTACAAAAGTGCCAAATACAGAAGTAGAACATCTTGGCACATAGAAGAGTGGTCCAAGAGTATAACAAATGTCACCTGAAAAGAAATCAGAGCGAGCACAGGAATGAAGACACTATGTGAATCATACAGAGCAATCTATTGTCCATGGATCAGAAGTAACTGTGTCATGGACTGGAGCGATAATACAGTGGGGAGCGCTTTGACTTGGAAGCGCCGACCCAGTCTGCTCCCCCAGCATCCCATATAGTCCCGTTGAGTATAACTAGAGTAATTCCTGAGTGTAGAGTCAGGAGTCACTCCTAAGCATCCCCCTTGTGACGCACAAAACACGAAAAAGTACATGCGTTGGTTTCCATATAAACACAAAATGAGACTTATGGCATTTGCAAATCATTTTCCTCAGTTTATCAACTTTGTTTTTTGTCTTTTGGGGTCACATCTGGCAGTGCTGAGTATTTGCTCCTGGCTCTCCCCCTCAGATATTACCCCTGGTGGTGATCACAGGCCACTTTGGGATACTGGTCGGATGTATGAAAGGCAAATGCCCTAACCAGTTTGCTATCGCTCAGACTCTTATTTACATCTTGAGAAATTTCCTGTGATAGCACAGCAGGGGAGGGCACTTGCCTTGCATGAGACCCACCCGGATTCAATCCCTGGCATAGCATGTGGCACCTAGAGCAGTGCCAGGAGGAATTCCTAGTGCGTGGCAAAGAGAAAGCCCTGAGCATCGCTGAGCACCCCTAGGGTGATCCAAAAAAAACGACAACAAAAAGAACAACAACAAAAAAAGAAAAAGAAGAAGAAGCACTTTTTCCCATCATTAACTGCTGGAAGCCCACAATCTAGTTATATGTGGCAAAAACTACAGGCTTGCTTATCGCAATATATATGCTTATAGCAATGTATTAAAATGTATTTAATTTTAACATATTGCATAAAATATACGAATTATATCTAATTAATAGAAATCAAATGTATTTAATTAAACATAAATATATGAGTGTATAATATAAATAGATGATTTAATGATTAAATATATTAATACATTTAATATATAAAAATGGTATTGTCACCATTAAACAATGACAAAGCTATTGATGATTTGGCTTCCGTGATATTTTTCAAATATCTAACTTGTTCCTATTTCCTTGAACGTAGCGCCAGGAGCAGAAGTGGCTGAACTGTGTGACAAACATAATCACACTGGGCAAAACTCAGAATGAGTGATGTAAAAATCAGGGGACTCCAGGGGGCCAGAGCAATAGATCAGCGGGTAGGACTCTTTGTCTTGTAAACGGCCGACCTGGGTTTGATTCCCTGGCATCACATATGGTTCCCCCAATCACCGCCAGGAGTAATTCCTGAGTGCAGAGCTGGGAGTATCCCCTGAGCATTGCTGACTATGACCCAAAAAGGAAAACAAAAAAAATCATGTGACTCTGCTGAAATTATCCAAGTCCCAGAGACACTCTTGTTTAGTTTCCATCTTTTTTTTTTCTTGTTGAATCACACACGGCCATAATCAGGGGTTCCTCCCTGGCTCTACACTCAGGAATAACTCCCGGCGGAGCTCGGGGACCATATGGGATGCCGGGGATCCAACCCCGGACCGCATGGGCTGGCTGCGTGCAAGGCAAACGCCCTACCCGCTAGGACGATCACTCGGGTCCCCGCCTTTTATTTAGAGCACGAAATTCTGCTTCTTTTACCTATGTGTTCAACTTAGTACATATTTCCATTTGTCGACACAACCAAAAATGTCCCGAAAAGCAAAAAGCAAATCAGAGAGACACAGGAGACACACATGGGATTCCACCACGTGGGCCCCTAACCATCATGACACATTGTCCCATGCCGGCCCATGCTTGGTTGCTGCAAGGTGATCTGCAGCACCAGGGGGACCCGAGCAGTACCCCTTTCTCGGTGCTGGCACTGAAACGCTAGGAGGCCCACAGAGAGAAAACCACGGACTCTACGTGCTGTATTACATAGGACAATATATTCCGTGGTAGGGGCCTGCGCCCAGCTCCCACCTCGCCTGGCAGGAGGCGCGTCCACCTCCCACTGCGCTCCCTTCCTCAGTCTTCCTTTGAAGGGGGAAGAACTTAGGGGTCCCGGAGCTCTCTCAGAGTCAAGAAAGTGCCCCACGGGGGACCCTAGGCGGAGATCAGAACCTCCCATTCTGCAACAAGAGGGGCTGGACAAGGGTGACCCGGAGCATCTGACTTGGAGATGAGGGGGGTGGGGGGCTCCGACCCGGTGAATGGGGGAATCCAAACCTGACCTGGGCTCACTAGGTCTTTTCCTGAAAAGACGGCTTCTAACCCCGGATCTCCCGCAGGTCGAAATCCCCACAGGGTCCCCACCGAGGTGACCCTAGTCAAACCACCCAGGGTTGCTCCCAGGCCAGAGAAAGCCCGTCGGTCACGGTTCCAGCGCCTCTGGGCTTCCGCCTGATCCCACGCACCCATCATCTCCAGCCTCGCTCAGCTCCGCGGCTGTCCTCCAAAAGCCAACCACCATCCACCCAGTTCATTCCCACGGGAGCCGGCACTGTGAGTGTTGGTGGGTGTGGATATGTTTGGTGGAGGGTCTGGATGCACAGCAGTTGCTCTCTAGCTGAGCCACACAATTTAGGATCTTTGTATTTTTTTTTCTTTCTTTCTTTCTTTCTTTCTTTTCTTTTTTCTTTTCTTTCTTTCTTTCTTTTTCTTTCTTTCTTTCTTTTCTTTCTTTCTTTCTTTCTTTCTTTTCTTTCTTTCTTTCTTTCTTTCTTTTCTTTCTTTCTTTCTTACTTTCTTTCTTAATTTCTTTCTTTCTTTCTTTTCTTTCTTTTTCTGTCTTCCTTCCTTCCTTCCTTCCTTCCTTCCTTCCTTCCTTCCTTCCTTCCTTCCTTTCTTTTTTTTTTTTTTGCTTTTGGCCCACATCCAGCTTTCTTCGGCTCCGCAGCTGTCCTCTGGGCCCAACCACCATCCATAGTTGAAGCAGACGGGACCGGCACTTGTGGGGAGATGTTGGTCCCTACTCCAGGAACAGAAGCACAGGAAGTTCTCGGGATCGTGAGTTGGCCCCTCATTGACAGATATGAGTGGATGTGCCCACCCAGACGTGATTGGACACGGCACACACGTCCCGGTGAGCTCATAGAAGATGACTATGGGGGACCAGCGATGGACAGTTACCCCCACATGTCTCACGTAAACACAGCCATAGTCCAGTGGGTAGGCGTTTGCCTCGGTGGTAACGCGTAGACCGAGGTTCAATCCCCAGCACCTCATAGGGTCCCTGAGCACCACGAGGAGTAACTCCTGAGTGCAGAGCCAGGAGTAACCCCTGAGCATTGCCAGGGTGTGACCCAAAAAGCAAAAAAAAATCTCGTGTTTTGGGGGGTGGACGAAGTATATAACTAAGAGCGAGTGTGTGTCCTGAGAGTGTGTGACATAATTGTGGGGGGGTGCACAGCTAGTTGCTCTATACTTGGATTGCACAGCAGGTGCTCTATAGCTGAGCCACATTTACTGTGCAACAATCAGGATTTTTTGCAATTTCTCTGTTTTTCTTTTTCCTACTTTTTTTTATCCTTTTTTTTTTTTTTTTTTTTTTTGGTTTTTTTGGCCCATACCCAGCTTTGCTCAGGGTGCTACACGGATCATATGGACTGGAGCAGATGGGTCCCAAAAAATACCATTCTCATCATTTCTGAGTGAAATCTACCAAAAAGTGCCAAATACAGAAGTAGAACTCTTGCACATAGAAGAGTGGTCCAAGTGTAAACAAATGCCACCTGAAAAGAAATCACAGCGAGCACTAGGAATGAAGACACTACGTGAATCATACAGAGCAATCTATTGTCAATGGATCAGAAGTAACTGTGTCAGGGACTGGAGCGATAATACAGTGGGAGCGCTTTGACTTGGAAGCGCCGCCCAGTCTGCTCCCGAATCCCATATAGTCCCGTTGAGTATAACTAGGAGTAAATCCTGAGTGTAAAGTCAGGAGTCACTCTTAAGCATCACCTTGTGACGCACAAAACACAAAAAGTACATACGTTGGTTTCCATATAAACACAAAATGAGACTTATACCATTTGCAAATCATTTTCCTCAGATTATCAACTTTTGTTTTTGGTCTTTTCGGGGTCACATCTGGCAGTGCTGAGTATTTGCTCCTGGCTCTCCCCTCAGATATTACCCCTGGGGGTGATCACAAGGCACTTTGGGATACTGGTCGGATGTATGAAGGCAAATGCCCTACCGTTGTGCATCGCTCAGACCCTTATTTACATCTTGAGAAATTTCCCTGTATAGCACAGCAGGGAGGGCAGTTGCCTTGCATGAGGCCCACCCGGATTCAGTCCCTGGCATAGCATGAGGCACCTCTAGAGCACTGCCAGAGGAATTCTAGTGCGTGGCAAAGAGAAAGCCCTGAGCATCGTTGAGCACCCCTAGGGTGATCCAAAAAAGACAACAACAACAGCAAAAAAAGAACAAGCAAAAAGAAGCACTTTTTCCCCATCATTAACTGCTGAAGCCCACAATTTAGTTATATGTGGCAAAACTATAGGCATGCTTATGTAATATATATGCTATAGCAATGTATTAAAATGTATTTAAATTTTAACATATTCCATAAATATACTCAATTATACTAATTAATAGAAATCAAATTTATTTAGTTAAACATAAATATGAGTGTATAATATAAATAGATGATTTAATGATTAAATATATTAATACATTTATTATATAAAAACATATTGTCACCATTAACAAAGCTATTGATGATTTGGCTTCCAGATATTTTTCAAATATCTAACTTGTTCCTATTCCTTGAACGTAGGGTCAGGAGTGAATGCTTGAACTGTGTGACAAAAAGTAATCACACTGGGCAAAGCTCAGAATGAGTGATGCAAAATCAGGGGATTTGGGGGCCAGAGCAATAGATCAGCGTGTAGGACTTTTGTCTTGCAAAGGACCTGGGTTTGATCCCTGGCACTGGTTCCCCAAGCACCGCTACGAGTAATCCCTGAGTGCAGAGCTGGGAGTATCCCTGAGCATTGCTGAGTATGACCCAAAAGGAAAACAAAAAAATCATGTGACTCTGCTGAAATTATCCAAGTCCCAGAGACACTTTTGTTTAGTTCCATCTTTTTTTTTTCTTGTTGTTGAGTCACACACGGCCATAATCAGGGTTCCTCCTGGCTCTACACTCAGGAAAAACTCCTACCGAGCTCTGGGGACCATATGGGATGCCGGGATTTCCAACCCGGACCGCATGGAAGCTGGCTAAATGCAAGGCAAACGCCCTACCGCTAGGACGATCACTCGGGGCCCCCCCGTCTTTTTATTTAAGCACGAAATTCTGCTACTTTTACCTATGTGTTCAACTTAGTAACATATTTCCATTTGTCGGCACAACCAAAAATGTCCCGAAAAAGCAAAAGCAAATCAGAGAGACACAGAGACAAAGAATACGGATTCCACCACGTGGCCCCTAACCATCGACACATTGTCCCACATGCCGGCCCATGCTTGGTTGCTGCAAGGTGATCTGCAGCACCAGGGACTTGAGCAGTACCCCCCTTCTCGCGTGCTGGCACTGAAACCCTAGGAGGCCCACAGAGAGATAAACCACGGACTCTACGTGCTGTATTACATATGACAATATATTTCGTAGTAGGGGCCTCGCCCAGCTCCCACCTCTCGCCTGGCAGGAAGCGCTGGCCCACCTCCCACTGCGCTCCCTCTCAGTCTTCCTTTGGGGGAAGAACTTAGGGGTCCCGACTTCAGAGTCAAGAAAGGCCCACGGGGGACCCTAGGAGATCAGAACCTCCTATTCTGCAGCAAGAGGGGCTGGACAGATGACCCGGAGCATCTGACTTGAGAGAGATGAGGGGTGGGGGCCCGACCCGGTGAATGGGGAATCCTAACCTGACCTGGGCTCACTAGATCTTTTCCTGAAAGACGGCTTCTAACCCCGGGATCTCCCCGCGAGGTCGAAAATCCCGCCCAGGGTCCCACCCGGGCTAACCCTAAGTCAAAACCACCCAGGGTTGCTCCCAGGCCAGAGAAAGCCCGCCAGTCACGGTTCAGCGCCTCTGGCCTTCCGCCCCATCCCACGCACCCACCATCTCCAGCCCTCAGTCATGGCTGTCCTCCCCAAAGCCAGCCACCATGCACCCAGTTCATTCCGACGGAGCCCGCAAGTGTGGAGACTTGGTCCTACTCCAGGAGTAGCACAGGGAAGTCGTCGGGATGCTGAGAATCGTCCCCATTGGACAGAGGAGTGATCACTGCCACCTAGATGTGATTGGAACTGGCATGAAGGCCCTCAAGTGTGAGATCATAGAAAATGACTAGGTGGGCGCAAGGATTGAACAGTTAAGCTGGCAATCATCTCTCTGTCTCAGTAGGAGTTGGGAGTATAAGTAGAAGTGGGAGAATGTGTGTCCTGAGGTGTGTAGCGTACTGTGTGAGTAAGCAGGGTGGAGGTTTGGTGGAGGGTCTAGATGCGTTGCAGTTGCTCTCTAGCTTGAGCACAATTGAGGATCTTTGTTCTTTCCATTTCTTCTTTTCTCCTTCCTTTCTTTTAGCTTCCTTCTTCTTTTCTTTCCTTCCTTCCTTCTTTTCTTTCTTTCTTTCTCTTTCTTTTCTTTTCTTT
>JAJIBD010003931.1:0-27433 GCA_021461705.1 Cryptotis parvus
GGCCATGTGATCTTTTTGACATCCCGTGGGATCCAGTCCGTAACGGCTATAGTCCAGCGGTCATCTCCAAATCGTATTACATGTCCAGCCCATCTGATTTTCGATGCCTTGGCAAATGAGACAGCATCCCTGATTCTGGAATAGCGATGGAGGTCGAACTCCGATTCCTTCTCTCACTTGAGTGAGGAGTGATATTCCAAGCATAGTTCTTTCTATTCCTCTCTGGGAGACCCGAATAGTATTCTCATCCTGCTTTCATAGGGCCCAGGTCTCTGAGGCGTATGTTAATGCAGGAAGAATGGTGAAGTCAAAGAGATGTGCCTGGAGCCGGAGGTTCTTTGTCCATTTAGCTTTTTCTTAAATGCCTTTGAAGGCATTCCATGCAGCTCTCTTCCTCCTGAGCAGCTCAGGTTTTAGGTCGTTCACCATGTTGATTTTTCGACCTAGGTACACATAACTGCTGCATTCAGAGATGTCTGTTCCATTGAGAGTGAATGGGGCCTCTGAAACTAGTTCATTTTTCATAAACATAGTTTTCTTTGATTCAGCTGTAGACCTATCTTTCCACATTCTCAGTCGAAGTCAGCCAGCATGTGTGCCACTTGGCTAATGTTTGGTGTTATTAGAACAATGTCATCAGCGAAGCGGAGGTGGTGTAGTTGCCAATCATCTATCTTCACTCCCATTCCTTCCCATTCTAATTGTCACATGATGTTCTTGAGAGGGTGCTGAAGAGTTTTGGTGAAATGGTATCACCCTGTCAAACCCCTCTTTTGACATCAATGATCACTTCCTTGTAGAATGGTGAGATCCTGGTGGTGAATCCATAATACAGCTCACGAAGGATCTTGATGTATTGGGTTTGAACACCCTGTTTGGCGAGGGCTTCCATGACCGCTTCAGTCTCCACAGAATCAAAGGCTTTCTTTAAATCAATGAACGTGAGACAGAGCGGCATCTTGTACTCCCCTACAAACCTCAATGAGCTTGGTTACCGTGTGGATATGGTCGATTGTGCTGAATCCTTTCAGGAAGCCAGCTTGTTCGCATGGTTGTCCTTCATCTAGTGTTCTGCTAATCCTGTTCAGGATGACTCGTGTAAACAGCTTATAGATGACGGACAACAGACAGATGGGGCGATAGTTGCCTATGTCGTGACTGTCTCCCTTCTTGAACAGTAGAACTGTCCTGCTGGTTTTCTATTGAGAGGGCAACTTGCATTCGGACAGGTAGGGGTGTAAAGAGCTGAGCTAGTGTATTGATGAGTACTGACAGCTGATTTTCAGGTGTTTTGGTCTGACTTTGTCTGGGCCTGGTGCTGTTCCCTTCTTTACAGAGGAAATGGCATGTTGGATTTCAGAAGGGAGAACATTGGGAATGACATATCCATCCTGTGGAATTTGGTTTGTGGATAGGTGGTCATGGCTATCAAAGAGATCTGAGTAGAAGTCATGGATAATGTTCTCCATTGTCTTTCTGGAAGATGTGATAGATCCATCAGGGCATTGGAGGGCAGTCTTCTTGGTCTTATAGTTGGCGAATGACAGGCAGGTGGTGTGAATGTTTTTCCCGGCTTCTGCTGCATCTTCCAGTATTTCTGTTCTTCTGTCTTTGAGGTCTTCTTTTATCACTTTTCTGCACCACTTTGCAAGCTTGGACGTTAGCATTTGGTTGCCTGAGGCTCACTCCTTGCCAAGTTGGCAAATGAGCTTCAGAGTTTTTGAAGACAGTTGTCCTTTTGTGTCTTTCTTGCTCTCGGCATTTTTTGCACAATCATGGAGGTGCTGAACCAGGTGGTTGTATTCTTCATCACTTGATCACTTGATCACTTGAATCCCGTTATTCATCGATTTGCTCGAGCGGGCACCAGTAACATTTCCATTGGACCCTATCACGTGTCAATGTAGCCCAATGGCATCTGGTTGATTCAGGAATATGAAGAGCCTCAAACTGTTCCTTCATGGACTTTACAAGGAAGTCTGACCATCTTGTAGATGGGCGGCCACGTGATCTTTTGACATTCCGTGGTATCCAGTCTGTAATGGCTCTAGTCCAGCGGTTGTCTCCAAATCGCATTACATGTCCAGCCCATCTGATTCCTCGATGCCTTGGCAAACGAGACAGCGTCCCTGACTCTGGAACAGCTACGGAGGTCAGAACCCCGGATTCCTTCTCTTCATCGATGTCGCCAATTATGGTATCTTCCCATGTTGCTGCAATGGTGCCTAAGAGTTCCCAGTTGGTGGTCGTTCTGGGAGTTCTCTTCTAAAACTTTGCACCCTTTTCTCCCCATTGCATGAAGTACAATTTTGCACCGAAGGAGACGGTGGTCTGATCATGTTTGAAATTTGGGGATGACAGCAACATCGGTCAGACAAAACTGTCAATTGAAGATGATGTGGTCAATTTTATTGTGGAACTGTCCACCAGGAGATTCCCATGTCCAACATTTCGATTCAGCCTTCTGGAACTGTGAGTCTCCATGAATGGTCTTGGTGGACATCATGAACTCAGATAGTCTCTCACCCTATTCATTCCATTCTAGGCCTTGGGTCCCGATGTGGAGTTCTTCTGCAGATCTTCTCGGTCCTATCTTGGCATTAAAATCACCGACTATGATCTTGTAGAAGGTGTGATATTTTTTACAGAACTCCTCCAGTTCCATGTAGAATTTCTCAATTTCATCCTCCTTGTATGTGGACGTTGATGCGTAGACAATGAACATAGAAATTGGTGGCAGTGGGCCACATCTCTTCAAGTGTAATCGTCCTATCCGGTTTTTCTGTGACACAGATGCAGATACACCCAGCAGAGCAGATACCAGCTTTCCCCCATTGAACCCCCTGCATTCCACGGACCACGAGAGTGACTTCCAACCCGAGTCCACTATCCTGATAGAGCCTCAGAAGAAACCAGAGAAACCCCACACCTTGCTGGCAGCGATCTTCACCATCACACTCCGCTGCTCGTAAGCTCTCCACCCAAGAGATTAGGCCAGTCTCCAGCCTGGCTTGTCAGAAACCCAGCCTACAAGGACCCACCGCTCAGAGACCCGCCCTTCAGAGGAGAGTATTTTAAGCCCAGGAATGCTTGAGCCACAGATGCAGATACACCCAGCAGAGTAGATACCAGCTTCCCCGTTGAACCCCCTGCATTCCAAGGATCCCAATAGAGCCTCAGAAGAAATCAGAGAAACCCCCACACTTCGCTGGCAGTGATCTTCACCATCCATACTCCGCAGCTTGTAAGATCTACACCCAAGAGATTAAGCCAGTCTCCAGCCAGGCTTGTCAGAAACCTAGCCTACAAGGACCCACCCTTCAGAGACCCGCCCTTCAGAGGAGAGTATTTCAAGCCCAGAATGCTTGAGCCACAGACGCAGATACACTCGGCAGAGCAGATACCAGCTTTCCCTGTTGCATGAGGCCACTGCACGGCCACACGATTTTCCTCCAAATTACTGTGAATATTCTACCCATCCCTCTGAGAGAGCCCCACAAGGTAATGAGAGTATAGCGCCCGCACAGCAGAGCCTGGCAAACTGTCCAATGCGTGTTCAATATGCCAAAACCAGTAACAAAAATATTTATTTTCCTGACCCTGAAAGAGCCCTTAATACAGCAGCAGTAAGAAAGGCAAACAAACAGTGCCTGATAAAATTTCACTGCCAATCTAGGCTGCCAAAACGAAGAAGGACTAAAATGACTGTCTGTACTTTCAATGCACATACGCTGGCATAGGAAGCATATATCGAGGATCTGATGGTGCAAGCGCAAAAGATCAAGTATGACATCATTGGTCTGACTGAGAAGAGGAGGCGCCAGTCGCATCATGCTGTATTTGACACCGGAGAAGAATTGTTCCTTGGAACATGCAACGAAAAGAGGCGTTGGTGGTGTTGGTGTCCTTGTCAACATGAACATGGCCATCAACATTGATTCATTTGAATGCCTAACAAACCGGATAGGACTGGCTCAGGAAGAGCACCATTAAACAAAACTGGCCAGTCGACCACTGTGAAATGCCAGCCCAGACTAGGTTGTGAATGAATCTAAACATGAACACGGAACTCCAGCTGGTGGAACCTCAACAGCTATCAGTGTTATGCATGGGGACAGAGATTTAATTTGTTTGAATAGGGCTTTTGGGGTCCAATTAAGCACCACTGTAGAGCATGGGTGTTGAGGTTCTAGAGGCAATCCAGTTACCATCATGCGACCCCAGCAATTCACCATCACCATGTCCTACCCAGACCAGTGCACACCACCCACAGAATTCTATGTGTTGCAGTACACTGTTGTCCAAAGCCTCTTCATCTTGCCTGGAGTTACCTCCTGCAGACCACTTTGTAGATGAAGGGCAGGAAGAGAGTTTAAATCTGTGACTCTATGTGGCAGTATATCTTACCATGTATTCTATGTTAGCTGGTATAAATAATTTTTCTCATGCTATCATATTTAATCATTGTGGGACTAAATAGATCTTACCAATATACTACCTGGACACGCTGTATCTCTAAGTAATTAGAACAGAAAGAAATGCTGTTTACCTCAAGCAAACACACATGGCTTATACAAAACAACTATGGAATGAGGATGAGAATCTTGTGAAGCCTTGAAGAAATATATACATGGCTATAGAATATCCATTGGTACAGATACATGCCCTTCCTCCCACTCTACCCTGCAGATACATACTGGGCACTTCCAAGGCAGGTCTTGGCTGGGCAGCATTAACATTTCAATGGAACTACGTGAGGTCCTGGGAGAAGTTACCTAAAGCAAATGAACCTGTTTTCTATTGTGGTGTGGGTGGTCTGAATTGAAAAGATAAAATATGTAGACTTCTTTCTTCTGCATCTTTATTCCTTTTGCATTTTCACCTTCTCCCTCTACTGTGCTTCTCTGTTCTCTTCCCTGTTAGGCCTTAGCACATGGTAGTGACTATCTTTGCCTAGGATTCTAAACCTACACATGGCTGGGGCCCAGCCCAAAACTCAAAGTTTGGGGTTTTCCCATTGCTGATTTGTATACCAGAAAAAGTGTAAGTAAAGACTTTTGAAACTGCTGGATTCTCACGTTTTCTCCATCCTGTTGTTCCCTTTTGATCCTGGCTGTTGATTCCCTGGGGCAGAAGGGAATCCCCTGACGCTGCTCCTGGATTTTGTCCTGGCGCCTAGCGTAGACTAAAAAGTGGAGGTTCCACTGAGATACCTGCTCTGCTACCAGATTTTGTCAGGGAACCCAGTGTACCCCAACAAGTGGAAGCCCCATCAAGATACCTGCTCTGCTTCTGGGTTTTGTCTGGGCACCCAGCGTTCCCTGACATTATTGAATAAACAAGAACAATTCCTGAGTGTCATCTGTCTGGAGACCCAGGATGTGACATGTGCCCCCTAGCCAGGCTCTACTGGACTGTGACTCCAGCCCACTCAGAGTGCCCAAGTTGAGAAATGCAGCATCTCCTGCTCTGGTCTTGGTCCCTGCCAGGTTAAGTGGCCATTGCTACTCAGGCCCAGGGAATTTCACCAGGAGATCAACCTGGACCTGTGAGGCAAGTGCAATAGCAGCCAGAGGATGCCTCTTGGGTTCCTGACACTACCAAATTGTTGTTGTGCCTCTGGCTAGACTCCAACAACTCAGTACCAAGTTTCCCAATACATTAAACCACCTAAAGTTAGGTGTGTGGCCGCCATGCCTCACTTCTGGCTCAAGCATACAATCTCACTTATCGCTACACTTCAGAGACCCATAAACAAACCTCAAAAGGGATCAGAATGCACGGTTAAGAAGCTCATTTACTGGCCTTGATCCAGAGACTCATAAATAAATCTTGAAAAATATCAACAAGTTGCAGAGATGCTTCTAGACACTGCACTGAGTAATTCCAAGGCACACCCAAGGGGGTGAGTGCTGGGGCCACCTGCCCATGTAGAGCACTGACAGACAAAATCCTCCACACTCCACAATAGCTGCCATGCTCAAGACAAGACTCCACTGCTTGCAGTGTCCACATTTAGGAAGTAATCTGTTAAAAGAAAAATCAGATATGCAGTTTTTATGACTGAAATCTCCAGGCTTTCATGGTGAGAAAAACAGTCTTCACCAACTTTCTTTTGAGGAAATATATTTTTACCAATTCTGGTGGCAAATTATAGCAAGCAATATAAAATAAACCATTGAGGGTCTGCTAAGGTGTAGGTGGAAAACTGGAGATAACAGTGATAGGAAGGTGCAATGGCGGTGGGATTGTGATGGATACTGAATGTCTGTAACAAATTGCCATGAACAAGCTTGTAACCACTGTGTTCATACAAGCTGTAATGATAAAATAATTTTAATTAAAAGTAGAATTGAATTAAACTCATTATGGTAAATAATATCAGGAATTCCATTTCTCAAATACATTGTGTTTTAATGTTCAAAGACACATATTGGACAGCAAAAGTTAGAGGAAAATGTGTAAAGTAAGTGACAGTTATGAACTGTGATCCAGTGTTGTGTGAGAGAGAATAAAGGGCTCTAAATGTTCACAGTGAAGATTCTAACAGGTATTGGGCAGAAGAAATATATCAAGACAAGTTTCATGGGGAAGCTGCCATCTGCCCTGAGAACTCAAGGCTACGCAAGAAGGTAACCAAGTATAAAGGGAAAAAAATAACATCTAACAGAAGAAATGAGTTGGAAATGAAGAGAAACAACATTTTTACAGAATGCATTTCAGAATGACTAACACAGACTTCAATGGTATGTGTGCAGTAAGCAGTAAAGGTGTTAGGAATGAGTTTAAAAGAAAGCAGGTGTGAGGTTAGGCTCGGAGAGAAAGCTGGGGGGGAATCATGAAAGGCTTCTTGAGGGGCCAGAGTGACAATACAACAGGTGGGGAGTTTGCCTTGCATGCAGTTGACCTGTAATCAAATTCTGACATCATAAGTTATCCTCCAGAGCCTGCCAGGAGTCATTCCTGAGTGCAGAGCCAGGAACAAGCCCTGAGCACCACCAGTGTGGCCCCCAAACAACAACAACAACAAAGGATTTCATGAAACCTGAAGGAGTCCCCTCTATCTTGAAGGCATAAAGGAACCCATGAAGAATTTAAAGTGGGTGGTGACAGGAATATGATATTTATTAAAGATCATTCTGCCTCAAATGTGTAAAATGTTTGGAAGGCAAAAACATGACCGGCACCACATGGTGGTTACGGTGACAACAATAAAAATAAAATAAAGTGAATAAAATACAATGAGCAAGTGTTGGCAAGAATATGGAGGAGTTGGAACCATGTGCACTTTCGGTGGGAATGTGGATTGGTACAGTCACTATGGAAACAGTATGGAAATTCCTCAAAAAATTCTGAATTGGAACTACCATATGATCCAGCAATTCTAGTTCTAAGTATATATTCATAAGAATTGAAAGCAGAGTCCCAAAAGATATTTATACACCTGTGTTTATATGCACAAAAGCAAAAATATGGAAGCGACCTAGTGTCCATTGACAGATGAATGAATAAACATATTGTAACACATAAACATAAATATATATTTATACACACACATATATAATAGAATAAAATACAGACTTTAAAAAGAAGAAAATTCTGACATACGCTACACACCAAATTTGAGGGTTTTATGTTTTGTGAAATGACAGTTAATAGGCAGATGCTAGAGAATTGTACTCATTGGATATATAGTTAGCTGACAAATTCAGAGATAACGAGTAAAATGGTGATTGAAAGGCAGTGGGGGAGAGAGAATGGAAGTTATTGTTTAATCTCTAGTTCAAGTTTGAAAGATGGGAAGAGTTCTAGAAATGAAGATTGTTATTTGAGTAATCACAATATCCAATGCAGTTAATGCCACTGCATTCTAACTGAAAATTGGCTAATATGCTAATTTTTATGGTGCATGTATTTTTGGTTTTTTGTTTGTTTAGGGAACACACACAAACAGTGTTCAGGACTTACTCTCCTCTATGCCAAAGGAACACTCCTGGCAGAATTCAGGGACCACATAGGTGCCGGGATTGAACCAAGGTTGGCTGCATGCACACAGTGCTCAGCTCACCCACTGTACTATCAGTCTGGCCCCACTGGTGCATATATTTTACCACAAAGTTTTAAAGCTGCATATCAGTTATGGGGTTATCATCATGATGCAGTTGGGCTAAAGATGGAAACTGAAATATGGGGGAAAGAAACAGTTGACTTCAGGATAATTAATGATACAAAAGGATGAATGATCAGAAATATTTGAGGATTAATTTAGCTGAGTCAAGAAAAGATTGCAGAAGTACTTTCTGCTTCTTTAAATTGATATGCAATTCTTGTCCCATTAAATTCACTGTTTAAAGTATGAGAGTCAGAGGTTCTTACTATACTGACAAAATTGTGCACCTGTCATCATTATTGTCAGAATATTTTCATCACATTTGGAATAAATTCCATTCTCAATAGCAATCTCTTCATTTTCATATTCTCTTCATATTCTAGAAACCACTAATCTAGTTTTCATCTCTTTAGATTTGCCTGTCTCTGGACATTTCATATAGATTCAATGATACGACATACAAGCTTTTGTGTCTGGCTTTTCAATTTGTTTGATATCCTTGAGACTTACCCATACTGTAGCATCTGTCAGGACATGCTACTTTTCCAAGGTGATAAATATTATTTTGCATGGAACTTACCACATTTATTTATTCATTCATCAGGTAATGGACATTTGAGTTATTTCCATTTTTAACTGTAATGAATAATACTGCAATGAACATTTGCATGTAAAGTGTGTAAACGTATGTTTACAATTTTCTTGGGAATATCGCTAGAATTGTTGGGCCATCTAGTATCTTTAACTTCTTGTGCAACTACCAGACTGTTTCTATAGTGACTGTATCATTTTGTATTTCCACAAGCAAAGCATTGAGGTTTCTTTTTATTTTTTATTTTTTTTCTTAGTACAAAATTTTGTATATGAGTATACCATATTATTCTATTCTTTTTTTTTGAAGTTTTACAGGCTTTATTGAGGAGGTTTTTGGAAAGGAAGGGGAGAGAAAGTAAGAGAGAGAGTAATGCGCTCAAGGGAGAACGCGGGCTACTCCAAAGACAGAGAGCAAGTAAGAGAGAGAGAGTACACATCTCAAGAGGGGAGATCCGGGCAACACACGTGCTCAGGCACCACATGTGCCTCGGCCACATGGGCTCGTATTTTATTCTATTCTTGGTTTTAATTTTATTTCACAAGGCACATTGCCTTCTTTTATTTTAAATTTTCTTATCACTGTGAGATAGAGAATTACAAAGTTGTTCATGACTGAATTTCGATCATACAGTGTTTCATCACCCATCCCATCCTTCTATCAGTGCACATTTCCCAATTTCCCACCACCAGTGTCCCCAGATTCCTTCCCTGCTGCCAACCCTGCCTCTATGGCAGACACTTTTTTCTCTCTCTTTTTGCTCTTCTTTTGCACATGCATATTGCCTTCTTATGCACTGGTCTTATTACACAATTAAGTTAACTTCAAACTATACAAGTAATACATTTTCTTCATACTGCAAAACTCCACCCAGCAGACCAGCCCATAACAGCCCGGCTCTTGCGGCCGGTTGCGGCCGCTCAGTTCATCAATAAATGCTTTATTTGGAGGTGTTTAAAAGAGTTTACCTCCCGCTCGGCAAGCCTGGCAAGCTTTTCGTGTTGTATTTGATATGCCAAATTCCAGTAACAATTACATTAGGTCATTCCTATGACCTAATATAATGCTTTGAGGCTCTTTATGTTCCTGTAGCAAGCGGATGCCCCTGGCTCTACTGGCATGAGACAGGACATATGGAGATATTACTGGTGCCCGCTCTAGCAAATAGATGATCAACGGGAAGATCGTGATCATACTGCAAATCACTTATGGCTTCTAACTGTATATAATTTATTTAAGCTATGAAAAGCATAAGGTTTCTCAATATTTCATCTTATTTGTCCACAAACATTTCCAAAGTTAGTTAACTATGGAAAAACTATTGCTTTATTTACCTTTAATTAAGTTTATTTAGTCCAATTTGAATATTTTTAATTAAGTGACTATAACAATCTCAGCTGTAGGTAGAAAGCAAAAAAGGAAATTGTGTTTTACTTTGGAAGAAATTTATCAAGGTAGCACAGTTCATTCATTCTGCAGACTATTTACTGCATTGTCAGACCCCCTATATTTTCTTTTATTTACTTCATTTCCTCTGATATGCATGAACTTCTTCCAATGCTTCTAAAGTGTCTGTACTTTCTGAATCCACATCTATCAACACAGTGCCATTGATGCAGTGGCCCAGCATGATTCTATGGAATGATGACATGGTCAACATCCTTGAAAGCTAAGTTATTGTGGAGAGCAAAAGTTGCTTCACCTATAAACCTGATGTGTCAAAGAAAGCTGCCTCTGGTGCTCTTTCCTATTGAGATATTTTTAAATGTCAGAATAATGATCAAAAACAGGTGTCAGGGCTTTGTTGACTAACTCAGAAGAACGCCCATACCATGAGGGCCACCGTTTTCAACAACCAGACTCCACAGCTCGTCAGAGCTCCACCCAGCAGAAAAGCCAATCTTTCCCTGCCTCGTGCAGCAGCTTTGGGGCAGCACAGTTCATCAATAAATGTGTGAGATTAGAGACTACTACAAGAGTATCCCACCCACACGGCAGAGCCTGGTAAGCTACCCATGTCGTATTGATATGCCAGAAAGCAGTAATGATCAAAGACTTCATTCCCATGACTTGAAGAAATGGTTTGAGGCTCTTCATGTTCCTGGAGCAGCAGATGCCCTTGGGCTTCACTAGCATGTGACAGGACGTATGGAGATGTTACTGGTGCCCGCTCGAGCAAATCGATGAATGGGAAGACAAGTGACAAGTGACAAGTGATACTCTCCATGTCTATCCATTCATAAGTGAATTTCATGACTTCATTTTTTAAAATAGCTGAATAGTATTGTATTGTGTATATTTACTATATATATATAAAGTCATATATAAATATATATTTTAATTAATATTTTATTATACCTCCGTGAAATATACAATTACAAAGTTGTTCATGTTTGGGGTTTCTGTCACACAGTGTTCCAGCACCCATCCCTCCACCAGTGCCCAATTCCCACCATCAATGTCCCCGATTCCCTCCCCCTCCCATAGCCTGCCTCTATGGCAACTATCATTGTTATACTGGTCCTTTCTCTATTCTAACTTCACTCCCCCTCTATCTTTATGGCAAGTTTCCTACCATGAAAAGTCCTCCTATCCCTTGTTTCCTACTATCTTTGGGTATTATTTAGATACTACAGTGTTTTTCTTCTTCTAATATTCCACAAATGATTGCAATCATTTTGGGTTTGTCCCTCTCCCTCTTACTCATTTCACTTGATAATATTCATATCTGACATACATGTATAAGCAAATTTCATGACTTCATTCTTTTAACAGCTGCATTGTGTTCCATTGTGTAGATGTACTGTAGTTTTTTTTATCCACTCACATGTTCTCAGGCACTTGGGTGGTTCCCAGATTATAACTACTGAGAATAGTGTTGCAATGAAAACAGGAGTGTAAATGGCTTTGCTGTATTGTAAATCACCACTTTAAAAAAAATCATAGTAGTCCACTGACAATCTCCAAGACACATCAGTCACTTTTACAGCCAAAAAAGTTTTTTTCTAATAAGACTATGACAGGAATCATACCTATTTTTATTGGAGTTCACTTGTTGGAAAAGTATCCAAAATCCCATAATAACAAACAAGATAAACTTATTTCTAAGTAGAAGTCCTTTCAGACTAAAATCAGTACTCTCTATGACCCAATTCTTTCTATCTAGTTTTCACACTGTCCTTTGGGTAATGTCTTGGTCTTCATTGCAGCTAGTAGCAAAACGAAAAGGGAAAGAGGCAGATATCACTTCAATTTAGCAGTAGGATACGTAAGTTACCCTCGACACTTTCACTTTTGTCCCAATACGCAAAGCTTAGTTATGTGTAATTACACTATGACAAGAAAATATAGACTTAAAAATTCCCGAATGGTGATATTCCAGCTATCTTTTAGAGATATTTCTCCAAGGAAAAGGGAAAGGGGAGTGATTTTGTTGAATTAATCCCTGCAATTTCCCCATGTGTGTTGGGCAAAAACATAAAATATATATTTTGTTTCTTTTTACTGTATAAAAACCTTGTTTTTTGGGGGTGGGGGGGTGTGTGTGTGTGTGTGTGTGTGTGTGTGAGAAAGTCAACTAATGCTCAGTTATATCTATATGTAAAAGATGTAGAAATAAGTACAATCAGGATTTTCATATCTCTGTAGTAAAATTAGTCCCTCAATCTACTGTCATCTCACTTTCATATGATTTTATTCTGTCAAGGAGATCACAGTGGCATTATAGATTGTGTTCTTTGAGAAGCAAGTGCCGATAATTTATGAGGGCCTTCTACTTTCCTTTTCCAACTGCGTGGTTACTTTGATAAATAAAGTACTTTGCAGGCAGACTGGAAGAATAATTATGGCATCGCTAGTGATAATTTCATAAGATCATTCAAGTTTGACTGACTCCAACTACAGTCAAAAATTCAGTAGATTTGGGGAAAGACAACTTTAGAAATGAGTAAGATCATGATTACTTGTGGAATGGTTACTAGATCTCTTTTTGGTTTTGTCATTCCTGTGTTATTATTATGACCTAATCCATTCCTAGGGGTCCACAGAAGATTAACATAAGGATATAGAAGGAGTTAAGATGGAAAGGCCAGGTTACAGGTAGCCAATCACATCCAATGTACAGATAGCCAATCAGAATGGGAATGCCTGGAGTGGGACTTGGCAGTAGATAAAAGGGACCTCCAGGGTCTCTCTCTCTCTCTCTCTCTCTCTCTCTCTCTCTCTCTCTCTCTCTTTCTCTTTCTCTCCCTTCCTCCCTATCTCCCCTCTCTCCTTCTCCCTCTCTGGCCCTTTACCTCCTCCGGATCAGGAATGGTGCATACCCAGACACAGGGCCCAGTAGAGTTAGGCCACGCAAGGCCAGCCAAGGGCAGGACAGCCTGGGCTCGGAGAACGCAGTTTATGGGCACGGTTAGGAGGCCCAGGACCCAGGATAATGCAGATTCAGGCAGGGCATGAATGCCTAGGCCATGACAAGGTACTGAGCACAGGAGCCTCTTGTGCACAGGGTTGTGGCTAGAGACTAAGGAAAATCCAGACAGGACCACGGGGACCATTGAGGTACAGTTGGGAGGCCCAGCAGCAGTTACAGACAGAGCACAGGGATCTTGCCCACATGCGTGTGGATTTGGGCAGAGACCAGGAAAGTGCACACATGACAGAAAGAAGCAGCACAGGAACAGGACCCAGCCTTTGTTCATGGGAGGTGAGTAGTCTGCGTGGGACAGGACCAGGAAGTCATTCAGGGTAACTGAGAGGCCTAGACCCTTGGGGAGGGACCTGGAACCATCTGTACATAAACTTTCAATCTTCTGAGACTTGTGTGCAGATCTTTCATACAATTCTCAAGAACCCACCAGCACAGGAAAATCCACTTTCATGTTAACAAAACTACCTAATGCCTAATCGCCATTTCAATGCTACTTGCTATGATAAAAATTATACTTCCCCTTTGATACTTTCTTTCTTTTTTGAAGTGTTACAGACTTTATTAAGGAGGTTTTAGGAGAGGGTGGGAGAGAAAGAGAGAGTACACGTCTCAAGAGGGGAGATGCGGGCAACACAGATGTGCTCAGCCACATGGGCTCAGGCAGCATGTGTCCTCCCTTTGATTCTTATATGATGCTACATGTCAAATAGAAACCCAAAATCACAAATGCTGCCAGTAATATTAGCCACTTTCTTCCCAGTCTGAATGGGATATGTTTTGTTGTTGTTGTTTTCTTTGCTTTTACACTTATTATTGGTCCCCAAACAGCATGCAGTGATAAGTTACACATGGTCTGGAGGTGAATGAGAAGACTGCCTTCAATCTCCTTTAAATTTTAGGTTGCCTTGAGTTGGAGAACTAGTACAGTAGGTAGGGTGCTGGCCTTGCAGACAGCCAATTGGGTTCAATCCCTGGAACTCCTGGGGTCCACTGAGTCCAGCCAGAAGTTATCCCTAAATGTAGAGCCAGGAGTAAGTTCGAACATTGCTGGGTGTGGCTCAAAACAAAAAAAAAAATCCTTTAGATTGTTATTTCTATCATTTCTTTTGTATTTTTAGATTCATCATATGTAAATCACTTCATTCAAATATACATTTTAGTCATCATCATCGCTTAGACAAAATGAAACTGTCCTCAGGAGCTCTCCACACTCTAAATCCAGAATTGCTAATAATTACAACAGGGAAGAGCAGGAAAGGAGCTTGAAGATAATTTCCATGATCTTGCAAATGGAGAACTTCAGGCACTCTCTTAGGCAAGACCTGAGGAGAATGACTTATTTTCTATCTAGGAGGGAGCCTTTTAAACCACCCTAAACATGGCTAATTACAACTATTTTTGTTATTTTGTTAGATCAGCAGGTCTTTGTGGGAGATTATCAGGATACTTTAGTAATTCTCAAAGTTTGACATACACCAAAATCAGTTGCACAAAACACATTTTAAATCATACATTTTTGGATCTCTGATACCAGAGTCTGCTTCAGTAGCTCAATAATGAAGTCTGTGGTAGCACACTGGAGAGATAGGTGTTTGCCTTTCACACCAGGCTTTAGCCTCTGGCATGCCATTTGATACCCCTATACCATCTGGACTAATTCTTTTCTGTTGTTTTTTCTGGCCAGACCTCTTTGACCTGCCCGTAGGAATTACTCCAGGCTTTGTAACGCACATGCCCCTACCTGCTTCACTATTGCTCCCACAGAATCAGGAGTAATCCCTAAGCATTGATGGTGTGCCCCAAAAAAATCAAACCAAAGAATTATGTCAAAGAATTAGTTGCTGATGTTGCTAATACAGGTACCACTTTTAAAACATCACAGAATTGTAGTGTAGTTTAGTGAGCTGTGTTTGATATCTATAAATTCGTTATTGTACATAATTAGAATTTCTTTCACCTTTTTAGCCGAAATTATTTCATACTTGCTAACTTTCCCTTGCCCTGGCCCCTTTCTGTCATTGGTGAGTGCTCCTTACAGTGTTTCCCCGTCAATGGCAGACAGCCTGCCTCTACTCTTGTATCCCTATGTATTATTCCACCCATTTCAGTAGACACTCACAATGACGCTTCTTTCCAGGTGACCATAGGTGGTAATTTGTCAACTAATTTGTTTGGTGTCATGGAGTATAGCCATCTCTTCCTTTAATATTTTAACACAGTTATATATTTTTTTAAAATGATTACGCATTCCTATTTTCTTAATTGTTTCCTGTCTGAAAAAAAATTCTGGTATCAATTACTAGAAAGAAAATAACTCATGTAAAAAGAGCATCATCAATTCTATCTAATATTTCACAACTGAATTTCATGATGGGAATAGATTGTTTACAGAACCTTAGAAGAACTGAAGAAACAGACTCTGGTCTGCAATTCCAGGGGTACTAGCTATAACCAGGTCTCAGAACTAGTCTACTATGAAAGGAATGCTGTTGCTAGACTAGAAGCTGAAGAAACAGAAAGCCTGGTTTTAGCACCTCACTTCAGAATCTGTACCATTCAAATAAACTTTCTGATTCCTTGACATATAACTTGGTTCTAAACTTACATTTAATGCTTCTGATTAGTAGAATATATATTACACTTAGGAAGACAGTGAATCATTTTAAAATGTGTTTCTTCGGCAGAAAGGAATTAGATTGAATATTAAGTGAACCAGCCATAGTGCCTGTGATACGTAGACAATAAGAGTGTGTATTTTGCTATATTTTGCTTGATTATCAGAAAAAAAGTATAGGAAGAGGATAAGAATGCTTAAACAAAAGCAGGTCCAAAACCTAGGACCACAAGCTTTCCCAAAATATTTGTTCTACTTCATTCTTGATTAAATTAGTCAACCAAACTAGCCATCAATCTGAATAAAAGTGAATAAAACCTTGAACGTATTTCAACTTACCCTATGCATAACTTTTAATAAGGTACTAAACATGTATTTCTTCAGATATAGCTTGTCAATAATAGTAGTAATTTCTGTTCATAGTGCTGTTTTTTGAGGATTAAATAAGACAACTTTTTGTTTTGTTTTGGTTTTTGGATCAAGCTGGAAGATGCTCAGGGGTTGCTCCTGACTGCTCAGGTAACACTGCTGGCAGTGTTGAGAATCTAACTGGGCTGGCTGCATGCAAAGCAAAGTGCTCTTTCTGCTGTGCTGTCCATCCCCAAGACAACTTTTAAAAAGGTATTGTTTAGCAAAAAAAAAAATCTGACATATAATTGCTGATTTTATGTTTGTTAGGCTGTGTACTTAGCTTTAAATCCTTGAAATCCTTTAAGTATAAAATCTTGATGGAAAGTCTCACTTGAACCAATATAGACATAGATATAGATATAGATAGAGATAGAGATAGATGTAGATATAGATGTAGACATAGATATAGATATAGACATATACATAGACATAGACATAGAGATATAAATGATATAGATATAGATGATATAGATATAGATATAGATATATAAATATAGATATGGATATATGCCGGTCCAGAGACTTGCAGACATGGGGCAGAGCTGCTACTGGCTCTCCCTGTGACCAGCCGCTCATGAGGCACCCGGGAGGGATGGTGGGTTCTAGCCCTGGCCCACCATCCCAGCAGAGCTATCGCAACAAGCCAGAAGACCCCCCCACTCCATGAGGGCCTCCATTTTCCACATCCGGACTTCTCTCTCGTCAGACCTCCACCCAGCAGACCAGCCTATCAGCGCCCGGCTCACGCGGCCGCTTGCGGCTGCGTGGTTCATCAATAAATGCTGGACTTAGAGGTGCCTACAAGAGTATGCTACCTGCACGGCAGAGCCTGGCAAGCTACCCGTGTTGTATTTGATATATGCCAAATACCAATAACAATTATAGACCTCATTCCGGAATGGATTGGGGCTCTTTATGTTCCTGGAGCAAGCAGATGCCTTGGGCTCTACTAGCATGAGACAGGACATATGGAGATGTTACTGGGGCCCGCTCGAGCAAATCGATGATGAACGGGAAGACAGTGATACAGTGATACTATATAAATATATAAATTATTAAGTATGTATTATTAAATGTATATATAAATTACATATTACATATGTGTATAATTAAATCACTGTGAGATCACAGTTACAAAGTTGTTCATGATTTGGTTTCAGATATACAATGTTCCAATGCCCATCCCCTCACTAGTGTATATTTCGGACCGATAATGCCCCAGTTTCCCCTCTATCAACCTGTGCATGCCACCTGGCCTGCCTCTATGAAAGACTTTTTTTTCTTCCTCTCTTTTGCTTGCTTTCTCTCGCTCTTTCCTTCTGGGCATTATGTATTGCAATGCAGGTACTGAAAGGTTATCATGTGTATCCCTTTACCTACTTTCAGTACTCAGTTCTTTTCCAGAGTGATCATTCCCAACTATCATATCACTGAGGTCCCTTCGTTATCCTCACTGTCCTCTCTTATGGCAAGCTGCTGGGGTCCCCAACAGTATCAGGAGAGAAGTTCTCTTCTTCCTCTGTTCCCCAGCAGTTTTCATCTACTAGGGAAAGGAAGAAAACTCAGGAGTCCTGCACAGTTCCAAAAGACTTTTAATAGTACAACACGCTCTACCACCACATCCAATGTAATGGAAGAACTCTAGCTCTGGTTAGAACTTAAACCATATATGAGAGCACAAGTCTTCCACCAAAGAGGATCCCACCAAAAGAGAGAGTCCCACCAAAGTGGATCCCACTAGAGAGAAGTTCCACCAAAGAGGATCCCACCAGAGAGAAGACAGTGCCTCAAGTCAGTCCCCTTATATACACAAAAGTAACCCTAACTTCAGGGGAGGGCCCTACTAACAAAGATCAACACTACAGCTTCTAGTAGTAGAAGAATGTAGAGGGGTGGTGCCACACCCTACCACAGGTATAAACAAATGATTTTGCCAAGGACTAATCCCTTCTTCTGAGATGATCTGTCATTGTCACTGTCACTGTCTTCCCGTTCATCATCGATTTTTTTTCGGTGGGCACCAGTAACATCTCCATATATCCTGTCTCATGCTAGTAGATCCCAAGGTATCTGCTTGCTCCAGGAACATAAAGAGCCTCAAACCATTCCATCAGGTCATGGCAATGAGGTACATAATTGTTACTGGTATTTGGCATATCAAATAAAACACTGGTAGCTTGTCAGACTTTGCCATGCGGGTAGCATACTCTTGTACTCACCTCTGATCTCCAGCATTTATTGATGAACCGCATGGCTGCAAGCGCCACGCGAGCCGGGCTGTGATAGGCTCTTCTGCTGGGTGGAGTTATGATGAGAGGGGAGTCCGGATATGTAAAATGGCTGCCCTCATGGAATGGGGGGGGGTCGCCTGGCACTTGAGAGGCTCTGCTGGGGTGGCGGGCCAGGGCTAGAACCCACCATCCCTCCCGGGTGCCTCATGAGTGGCTGGGCACAGGGAGAGCCAGTAGCATCTCTGCCCCATGTCTGTGAGTCTCTGGATCAGCATACCTGGGCCAGATTTGAAAAAGATTGCTGCAGGGTGGGGTCTTGATGATTCAGGCTGTGATAGGTTCTTCTGCTGGGTGGAGTTCTGACGAGAGGGAAGTCCGGATGTGGAAAATGGTGGCCCTCATGGAGTGGGGGATCGTCTGGCACTTGTGAGGCTCTGCTGGGGTGGCCGGCTAGGGCTAGAATGATCTATTATGATGATGATCTATTATGTGAAACACTGGAGAGTGAGAGAGAGTGAGCTGGTATAAAGTAACACATCTTAATTTCATGGGCTTCATGCAATCTATATAGTACCCACAAGGTTCTTATTTATTATCTGCACCAGGGTGATTCTGAGTATCTTATTCTACGTACACTTAAAGGGTCACACTCACCTGCTTGAGGGCAAACTAGTATGATCCTTCCTATAATCTTAAATGACAGCTTAAGATTGTTTAAATCTTAAACAATAGTCTCAACGTAACTAGGGTAGTAGTGTCCTGGTAAATTCTACTGTCCCGCGCTGGGTCCAGTGGGTATAAAGAGGAGGTGTGCCCAATTTATATAACAAAGAAGTCTTAGTAGATGTAAGTAAGTCAGAAGTTACTCATTCAGAGTCAAAGTGACTTCTGTAACTGCCACACCCTCCATCAGTGTTTACATGGAAGAGATCTCATTAGCAAGAACCCTGGTTTAGGAACATGTAAATAGATTAAGCTGTGAGTGGATAAAACAGCAAAGCTCCCAAGCTATCTTATTCTGTCATCTAACAGTGGACAAGTCCTCCCAAGACTCACTGCTACTATCTTTGGTCTCACACCATTTTTTCTGTATCTCATAAATGAGTGTTATAAAAACAAACAAAGAAACAAATAAATAAATAAATAAACAAGTGTTATAATTATATTTGATCTTTTCTGATTTATTTCACTCAGGATGATAATCTCCAGGTCCATTAAATTATAAAAAAATTTTATGACTTTATTTTTTCTTGTGCCTATGTAGTACACTATTGTGTAGATGTACCATAGTTTCCTTATCCAGTCATCTGTTCTCAGGCCCTTGGGTTGTTTCCAGATTCTGGCTATTGTCAAAAGTCTTCAATGTACATGGAAGTCCAGATAGAGTTTCTGCTATGTGCCTTTGGGTCTCTGAAGTACATTCCTAAAAGTGCTATTACAGAGTCATTTGTATGGAAGCTCAATGTCTAGTTTTTGAGGAATGCCCATAATGTTTTACAAAGATGCCAGAGCAGTCAGCATTCCCAATAACAATGAATGGGAGTTCCTTTCTTCCAGCAACTGCATCGGCAATGATTGTTCTTGTTCTTTTTGATTCGTGCCAGTTTCTGTGGCATGAGATGATATCTCATCTGATTTTCATATCCCTGTTGATTAGTGATGTAGAATATTTTTTCTGTGTGCCTTTTGGCCATTTGTATTTATTCATTGAGAAAGTTTCTGTTCATTTCTTCTCCCCATTTTTTTTGATTGGGTTGGAAGTCTTCCTTGTAAAGTTCTTCCTCGTGCCTTATATATCTTTGAACAGATATGTTTAAGTCAAATCATCCCTAAAATTCTGGTAAAAATAAATTTATCAATAATTGTGCATTATTTAGCTATTAATGCATGGAGAATCTCTGCATAACTTAGCAGGTTAAACTAACAAACATATATTACTGCTCATTTTTCTATAGTCAGTTGAATGGTGCTGCTGATTTGTATTCTGTAAGTTGCATTCTCATGTAGCCTCCTTTGTGTTCCTTAGTCCCTGATATAGCTCATATAGCATTGCTTCTGAATAAATTTTGCAGGACTCCTAAGCCTCTGCATCTGCCCTGGATTGCCTCCTCTAGGTCACTTCATAAATAGGGGGTAGTCTAAATGTGGCAGTTTATCTGACCATGTATTCTATACTGGCTGGTATAAATATTCTCTCATGCTACCACAATCGTCATGGGACTAGCTAGATCTTACCAGCATATTTGCCTGGTCACGCTGAATCTCTAAGTAATTAGACCAGGGAGAAATGCTGTTTGCCTCCAAGAAAGCAAGCATGGCTCCCTGATAACTCAAAGGCAACTAAAATACAAAACTACCGTGAAGTAGAGGAGTCTCTTGTGAAGGCTTGGAGAAATATTTAACTGGCATTAGTATAGTGTTTGGTACAGAGACATGCCATCTGAGAAACCCCTTCTCTACCCTATAAAGGCATTTCCAGGCAGACCTTGGCTCAAGACATTAGGTGAGGTGCTGGGAGAAATTACCTGAGGGCATTTGACCCTCCCTGCCAAGGAAGTTACATTTAGCTTATAGCTCCTCCTAGCTCTGCTAGGAGGCTTTGAATGAGCTCTGGGTCCTTGTAAACAGCCAGAAGGTCTCCTGAAATTGCTGCATTTCTACGGAGCTGTTTTCTTGTTTTCATCTCTAGATACCCCAGCCCAGAATGGGGCTGGGCAAGTTTGGGCGAATTTCTAGCTATAAAATAAGCTATCTAGTTTCCTCTTTTGCCATTTCAGCTTCCTTTGGCGTTTTGCTTCTCCATCCTCTCCATTCTCTGTTGGGCCCTCAACACGTGGTGGCAGCCATCTTGGCCTAAACGTGACTGGGGCCTAGCTGGAACCAAGAGTCCAGAGGTTTTCCCTGCTCTTGGATTATATATCGGAACCTGTGTTAGTAAAGCCCTTTTAAAACTGCATCGGATTCCCTGAGTTTTCATCCATTCCCATGGCTTCAGAGATAGAAGGGAACTCACTTCCGGGCACTGTTGGGGACCCCAGTGGCCTCCCCCAACAAATAAAGAGTTCAGGAATAAAGAGCTAATATAGCTGGTAAAGCACTTTCCTAACACATGGCCAACCCAGGTCCAATCCCCAGCAAAGTCCCCACAGCACTGCTAAGGGTTATTTCTTATTAGAGAACTAAGAATAAGCCCCGAAGCAATTCCAGGTGTGACCTCTCAAACAACAACAATAATAAGCAAATAAAATTAATAATTTATAGGACTCTTGCCTTTTGTATTAATATTGATAAATATAGCTTATATAATTACATGCAGTGATTTGTAGCTATTTTATGTAATAAAAATAATAAAATGTACAACCACCAAATTAAATTCTTGTCACTTGTGTTCCTGTTTTTCTTTGATTTGCTCAAGCAGGCGCCAGTAATGTCTCCATTCATTGGGAGTGAGGTCCATTATTGTTACTGATTTTTGGCATATTGAATATACCACTTGGTAACTTGCCAGGCTCTGCCATGGTTCTGGGTTCATCCCAGGGGCCCAATCCTTTTCTATGTCAGACCATCAACCATCCAGGGTCCATGGCGCAGAGCCTACTGGGTTGTAGACAAGCCTGTCTCCTCTCTTCCACCTGCCAATGCAGCCTGGCACCACAGTCACACCTGCAACATCTCAAGAGGCAGAAAAATTCTTGTATATTATTGAAATATTATAAACTTAACTTATAATCTTCAAATAAAAATAGTATGTGCCATATCTGTCTTTTTCCACAAAAATTCTTTTGAGCTTAATGCACAAAGTATTCATACGACTTGAGCCAGAGGGATAGTATGCTGTGTATGGCACCTACCTTGCATGTGGCTGACCTTAATTGGATCCTTGGTACCATATTTGGTCCTTAGAGCCCCACCAAGAATGGTTCCTGAGTGCAGAGCAAGGAGTAAGTACGAGCACAACTGGCTGTGGCCTCAGTCATCCACTTAGTATACATATAATTCAATTATTACTAAAATTAACATCTATCCCAAAAACTACCAAAAAATTTCCCAAATTCGTAGCTTACTAAACATTAAAGTAACTGGAATTGAGGTAATAAGGGGTTAATTAGAAAGAATTCAGGTTAAAAAGAAAAGAAAAAATCCAGGTGACACAAGTACATATTTGTTAAAAGGAAAGCAAACAACAGATATTAGTGGGCATTATATGTATGTAGAACTGTAAAACTGTCATTTAGTGTGCAAAATATTCCAGAAAAACAAATTTAGTGCACTCTTTTTATTTATTTTTATTTATTATTATTATTATTATTATTATTATTATTTTCTTTTTGCTTTTTGGGTCACACCCGGCAATGCTCAGAGGTTGATCCTGGCTCTACACTCAGGAATCACTCCTGGAGGTGCTCGGGGGACCATATGGGATGCCGGGGATCAAACCCGGCGGCAGGCCGGCTGCGTGCAAGGCAAACACCCTACCCGCAGGGGCTATCGGCTCCAGCCCTGTTCACTCTTTTAAATAGACAACTTTCATAGCACCTTTTTCATAAACATTGCCATAACTTTCTTCAGAGAAAGAAAATTTAGCAACATTTTCTGCTTTCAAGTAGTGTTCTTGATTATGCATGCTAAATTATGCATCAACTTGCTAATTATCCAAATTGAAAAATGTGTATGATTGATTATTGGAATATTCCCATGTTTAGATGCTAAAAAGACTTGTAATAGATTTATTGCATTAGTATTCCTATTTATTGTATTAGTGTTTATTGTATTAGTATTCCTATCCCAGGTTTTCAGTTTTCCCCTTTATCGTATTAGTGTTTATTGTATTAGTATCCCTATCCCAGGCTTTCAATATTTCTTCTTGCCCTCTTCTCATCCCAATGTGACAGTACGTTTCTTTGCAAATCTTTAGACAATGAATATGCCAAGAAACAAGGATAAAATTCTAATTTAATAAGATAATTTTCCTAATAAAAGCCACAATTTCATCTTTATTAACATGTAAATAAGGAATGTTTAATTTGAACAAGATTTTACCAAAGACAAAGCTATTTAAATGCTTCAAGAAATGATTTTAGTAAAACTGTTTTATGAGAAAGTCTCATTTTCCAATATGAAACAATTTATCTGTGTGACTTCTTTCAACCTGATTGATTCTTGTCAATTCAATGAGTCTAGTACAAAACTTAGATAAATGTAGCTGCCTAAATTATAGATTGCCCATTATTATTTTCAGGGATCTATTTTGACCTCTTTCATAAACATTATGTTTAAATAAATCTCAATCATTAAACATGATGCTTAAGTCCACCAACATACAACCCTGAACATTCCTGGTCTTGTCTTTACCTCTTGTGCTAAGTGAGTCAGGCCTGGTTGATACTTATGTAGGAGACATCAAACTTAAAAATTATTTTTCTGAAATAAATTTAAAGTGCTTCTACAACATATAATTTAGAAATTAAACATGTTATATATACCCATTCCATGGTGAGTTGAAGAAATAAGAGTTTTTGAATCAATTAGACCTGAGCTTAAATTGTTTCTGCCACTAATTAGATAGGTGACATTGGGCATATTGGTTAGCCTGAATAAGCCTAATTTTATTCAACTGTCAGAATAAAATTATGACAGTTATTAACCCTGTTTTTGGATTGCTCAAAACCAGGAGTGCTAAGTTGCTCTATTACCAGTTTTGTAAAGTTTTAGGTTAACAGCTTTTGGGTTAACAAATCATTATTGATTTAAATTAAATTGGATGTGCTATTTCTGAGGAGAAAACAGTAATATTCGCCCAAAGTTTTAAAGAATCATGGTTTCTGATAATCCCTGGGTAATTTGTATTACTAGTCTGTGATTTCAGAGTAATTTTTAAGTAACTCTGAAATAAGATCTCTAATTTCTTCCATCCTGAAACCAGCCTAGTCAGATTTTATAATCTATAGTAGTAAAACTGCAGCAACCTGTTTTTCCCAAATCACTGTAAAATTTTCTATGTTTAAAACAATATAAAAGTACAAATCTTATTCAAATGTGTATCAAGCTTCTCGACTCTTCAGATTTTCTTCAGTGGGGAGAGCAGGCTCTAGGGTCTGTCCTTTGCTGTTTCTTCTTATTATATTTGTTGTATTTCTCTTCTTCTTAGTGCTATACTGGTCATTTCACAGGTTCATGCACATTTCCCACCATCTTCTTGTCTGAGTTTTTATATTTATTCTACTGCCCAAGACTACGCTCTCTAGGACAACAAACAACTCCTGCACTAGTAAAATGTTTCTTTCTGCAAGCTTAGCCTTCATTTACTCAGTAAATCTCCACACCCATCCACTCAGTTTCCTTCATCGTTAGCTGTTAGGGCTGATAAGCGCTGTTTTCCTTTCCTGCACTCAGACCCAGGTACACACTACTTCAGAATAGAAGCTTTATGGAGAGGAAGCTTAGACTAAGGCCTGTTTCTAGTAATCCTGCCCCCCCTGACCAGCAAGCGATTGGAGCACAGTGACGCTTGATACAGGTTTGCTGGATAAGTTTGATGGACGGTGAAAGGCTACACTCTGAAAGAGAGCGAGAGGATACAGGTTCTCAAAAAAAAAAACTAAAGCAGCTTGAGACCTGACTCCACACATAGTCTTTAAAGCCAGCATATGGAACATGATGCATACAGGAAAAAATTTCCTAGTTAAAAATAATCTTTTTCTAAGTGAGATTGTGTAAGTGGGAGATGAAGAAGTTATTTCAATGGGAAGGCATATTTGACCTGATACAGAGTTGGCCTCAAATACCGTACTTTGCCAAGCCAGGAGAGATTGGACAGTATTCAGGGTGCTTGCCTTGCATATGGCTAGCCCAGGTTTGAACCCCATCACTCATGTTATTTCCAGAGCACCACCAGGCGTGATCCCTGGGATCAGAGCCAAGATGAAGCACTAAGTATCACTAGTGTGGCCTTTCCCCAAATACATATGCTCTTCTCCAGCTTTTTAAAATTCCCTTGGGGAAAAAGTCAAGCAATTCCACATTTAGAGCAAATAGGACTTGAAGATACATGTAGATTGGTCATAAAGCTCCAGGCTGCTCATGAGTGGGGCCTAGTATTCAATTTCTAGCACCAAAAATAAAAAAAAATCAAGTTAATAATAAATAGAACACGAGAAATCCATGATCATTAAATAAGTGTTATAGCAAGCGTCTCCATAGAGACTATCTCCAAACCCAGACTATCTACACTCTTGCTTTAGAAGCAGCCTAGAAGGTTCTGGAGAGGAAGCAGCTGCTCTACAGAGACCCCAACACCCAACCTCTAGTGATCTCAATGACAACTTAGGTACCCATTTCTTGTGTGTCCCTCAGAACTTAAGCATTCCTAGTAGGGACGTCAGAATCTTCTTCATCATTATCATCATCTCAACCTCTTCATTTTTCATTGAGTTAACAATAGTTTGATCATTTACATGTTTAAGAATTGCTTTTGCACACCTCTCTTCAAAAAATGAAGTCATCACACCACGTTTATTAAAGAACCATATCTTTCTTTTACCACACTTCACTGAATTCCAATTCTCTTTATCCTGTCTGTGCCGTGGGCAGCACCTGCTCCTTTTGGCATCCTTAGTTCTGTGATCAATTCCAAATATTGGTTTTATCCATTCCCTTTCTTTTGTTTCTTTATATCACTTTATACTTTTTAAGATGAATGAACTCATGGATTCCTTACACTTGAATGCAGAAGATCCGCGAAGTATTAAGGTGCAGAATAACTTGGTGGGATTTGGAAAATCTCCCATGAATGTCCAAAAACAAAGTGTATAAAGGGGTAGTGGGCAGAGGAAATCACCTGGAGTCTAATTTCTACTCTTGGCAATATTTCCTGTAATCTGCCTCATCAAATTAAGAAGTAATTTTCAGTGAAAGAAAAGGAGATATACAGACTCTCATGTGGTTGCCAATAGGGGGACAGAATTTGTCTCACTTCAGGCAACTGTGGACGTCTGACACCTCACAGCTTCTCACATATGCTAGGATGGCAAGGGAGTGTACCCCACCTTTGAGATGGCTCTTGGCATCCATATTTCTTTCCCTGATGCTTTGATGTGTTCTGGTCACTACGCCCAAAGAGCCTAGCTTGCTTGCCTAGAGAGAAGCCTTAACTCATGGAGTATGAGTGATGAGAAGCCTCTCAGACTCTCAAGATCACCTCCTAAAGGACAGATTTAGCAGGAGGAAATTACTGGTAATTTATTGGGAGTCCGTATAAGCAGAGCCTGTGTTATATCATTGTCTGCAAAGTTTCTGCCCCTAGAAACTGAGCAAATTTGTGCCATTATGTACAACTGTGTGTGTTTTATTTATTTATTTTTCATCCTAACCTCATAATCAGATTGTCTCCCATTTGGGCCCCCAAAAGTAAAAAACCATCACTACAGTGAAAGTAATTTCTCTTGGCAGGCGCTCCCAGCAGGTGGCTGCTCATGAGTACCTGCATCAGAAAGGAGTAGATTTAGTCAGAGATTTTATTTTAATATAAATCTGTATTGCAGCCCTGAGCCACTACTGGGTGATGTGCCAAAATTTATGTCTGCAGCATGATTTATTATGTAGAAATACCACAGAACTAATCGGTGGAGTTACTGAATACAAATCTGCATTTTTGCATAAACAATTAGTGCAAGGAGAGGCAGTGAAAGAGGAAGTTCAACTCCTTTAATCTCAGCAACTACTCAAGCGGAAAGACCCACCAGGGCCAAACGCAGAGATCTACATTTGAAATTTTCTTTCTTTGATTGGTTAAAAGCTTAAAAGTCTGAATTTATCAATTTTTAATTCTTATAAGAGTGTATTTGTTAAAGGAGGGAAATAAAATACTTTATTTAAATGATTTGAAACTCTAGGGGGTGAATTCGTGAATCAAGAAATTTCTTCTATTTTTGCATAACAACAAGAGAAGAAAAATCATAGAAATATGGGAAGGGCTCCTTCGTCTATGTTTGATAGTCTAAATAAAAGGTACTTTTGTTTCAAACTCACATCTCTACTGAGTTTGGAT
>JAJIBD010003932.1:0-43212 GCA_021461705.1 Cryptotis parvus
TTAAATATATATTAGCTATTATTGGGGAATCTTTAGCACTAACAATCTTTAGAAATTAGATTTTATACTTGTCTACCCATTGTTCATCAATTCTTTCGAAGCGGGCCCCAGTAACATCTCCATTTGTCTCTGTTTTCATGCTAGTATAACTCAGGGACCTAATTAACTCTGTTTGCTCCAGGAACATTGGTCTCGACGGGCTAGCCAATTACCTCAGAGACTCCATGACCATCCCTTCAAACCATTCCTCAAATGAGCCTCAAACCATTCCTTCTGGCCGTGGGAATAGGGTCTATTATTATTACTGGTTTGGCATATCAAATACTACATGGGTAGCTTTCAGGCTCTGCAGTGTAGGCACTCAAAGTTTTTGCATTTACTGATGTACCATGGCCTTCCGGAAATCGGGAAGAGCTGGTAGCAGCTCTATCTGTGTGATGAAATAGGCTTCTCTCTAGTGGGTGGGCTACTGAGCTGGGCTTGAGATTGGCTTCTCTCTTGGGTGGAACTCTGGCAAGCTTTGGAACCCAAACGTTGAAAATGGCTGCCATCACGGTGCAGAGTTCCTCTGGTTTCTTTCGAGGCTCTGAGAGGCTGTCCTCTGGGGGATCAAAGCAAGCCTGGCTCTCCTCTTTTGTTCCAACTTGATAATTATTTCTGGATCGATGTGAGTGAATGACCCAATGACACCAGGTGACTGTAGGTTTTCCCAGCATCACACCCCAGTATAGGTTTCACTGCTCTTCATCCAGGTGCTGCCATTCTTCCCAGTGAAGTCCACAGCCAGCTCCTGAAACACCACCATCTTCGTCATTGAACTTGAAACAGGAATTCTGGAAATAGATCCGGAGCAACAGAGAGAAGAGCTCGGGAAATAACTACCTGGGCTTCCCTTCTGGGTATTAAAGTCAAGTTCAGGTCTCTCAAATCAGTAGCATCTATAGTCCTGCTCAGGCTCCGTGGCTGTGCGTCTAGAATCAAACCGCAATCCCTGCCCTATTATTCCATAGGAGCAGGCAATTACGAGGATATGTTAGTCCACTACTACCAGGAGGCAGAAGGAAAAGTTAAAAATCGTTTTAATTTTTTATTATACCACCGTGAGACATACAATTACAAAGGTGTTCATAATTGGTTCTTGGTAATACAGTATTCCAGCACCCATCCCTCCACCAGTGCCCCATTTCCACCACCAATGTACCCCACCCCTCCCCCCCCCCAGGCTGCCTCAATAGCAGGTACCCCAGTTTCCTCTCTTTCTCTCTCTGTCTCTCTCTCTGTCTCTGCATCTCTCTCCCTCTTCTTTTTACACATTGTGGCTAGCCCTGCAGATATTTAGAGTTTATCACTTAAGTCTCTTTGTGTATATTCAATGGTGAGTTTTAATCTGCCATTACCATTTCCCACATTTGTAAAACACTGGTATCTATTTATATCCTATTAATGAATGCAGTCATTCTATATCTGTCCTTTTCCTTCTGACTAATTTCACTCAGCATGATAGTCTCCATGTCCATCCATTTGCAGGTAAATTTCATAATTTCATCTTTTCTGACAGCTGCATAGTATTCCATAGTGTAGATGAACCACAGTTTCTTTAGCCAGTCCTCTGTTCTCGGGCATTTAGGTTGTTTCCAGATTCTAGCTATAGTGGAATAGCGCAGAGATGAATAAAGAAGTACAGATAGTGTTTCTGCTATGTTTTTTCGGTCTCTCGGGTATATCCCCAGGAGTGCTATTGCTGGGACCAAATGGGAGCTCAATATCTAGTTTTTCGGAGGAATGCCCATATTGTTTTTCCAAAAGGGCTGGACCAGTCGGCACTCCACCAACAGTGGATGAGAGTCCCCTTTTTCCCCACATCCACCCCAGCACCAGTTGTTCTTGCTGTTTTGGATGTGTGCCAGTCTCTGTGGGGGTGAGATGGTACCTCATTGTTGTTTTGATTTTGCATCTCCCTGATGATTAAAGATGAAGAGCACTTTTCATATGCCTTTGGCCATTTGAATTTCTTCTTTTTTGGAAGCTTCTGTTCATTTCTTCTCCCCCATTTTTTGATGGGATTGGCTGTTTCTCTTGTGGAGTGCTACCAGTGCCTGATATATCCATCTGACCCCTTGTCAGATGGGTATTGCGTGAATATCCTTTCCCACTCTGTAGATTGTTTTTGTATCTTGGTCACCGCTTTTTTTGAGGTGCAGAAGCTTTTCAATTTTATATAATCCCATTTGTTTATCTTTTGCTTCCATTTGCTTGGTGAAAATTAAATTTTTAAAATAAGCTTATAAACATTTAAGTAAAAATTATTTTTAAATAAAATAAAATTAAATTATCCATGGCAATGGGAAAATTAGATGCTTAAATATTGCAATATGGGGCCACCTGCCCATTTGAGGTGTTTGCAGGTGTGACTGCGGTGCCTGGCTGCATTGGCAGGTGGCAGACAGGAGATAGGCTTTCCATACCCTACCGGCTCTACCTTGTGGGCCCTGGATGGTGGATGATCTGAATCCTAGGGAAAAGACTGGACCCCCCGGGATGAACCCAGAGGCAGAGCCTGGCAAGCTACCTGTGGAATATTTTGATATGCCAAAAGTAACAGAGATTGAACTGTACAAGGAACAGACCAGGCGCACTGCTGTGCTGCTGGCATGGAGCAGCCCATGGAGTCTCTGAGAATTGGCTGCAGTCCCCAGCCGAGACCGAAATATAGCTCCTAGAGTAAAGCAGTCATGTGGGGGAAGCCATGCTGACCAGAATTGGAGCAGGGTTTAGGCTCCTACCTCCTCTCTGTACCAGTGGGCATGGCTACAGGCTCGTAGCTTCTGCAAACAGATGAACCGATCAAGGGGCAGACCAGGTGACACAGCTGTGACGATTCGCAACCACTCAATAGGCTTTGGTAACAAAGTAGGCTAGGACCATGTCCTTCCCAGGATCTTTCACATCTGTGCACCATAATGATCATTGTAGTTGTAACAAACTGGGGAGGTTGATGGGGAATGAGGAACTATAATGTCACACTAGAACTCACTACTGAATATAAACAGATAATTGAATCATGAACCGTAAGGCAAGTCACAAGGTATAAGAGAAGAGAGAGAGAAATACAGAGACAGAAATAAGGATAGAAAGATGAGAAATTCAGACGCATGGGGGAGAGCTGCCATCGGCTCTTCCCTAGCTCAGATGACCATGAGGCTCCCAGGAGGCAAGATGGATTTGGGAGTGAGCCCATAATTTCTGTAGGACCTCAAAAGCAGCCAAATGAGACTCTCTCACCATCAGAGCACCAATTATCATGGTCGGACCCCACAGCTCATCAGAACCTATGCAAGAGAGAAGCTGATCTCAAGACCAGTCCAGAGCAGCCGAGTTCAAGCACAGAACCTCCTGGTTCTCCGGAGGCGAAGTCACTGGACGTTCCTGAAGATGGAGCTGAGGTACCTTGCCCTCTCTGACCCATCGAGGCCTGGTGGCCCCGCCCATGAACTCTCCAGTGCTCTCAGCCATGATGCAGAGACTCAGAGGCACGAGGGGAGAGCTGCCATCCTGCTCTCCCCCCTAGCTCAGTCGACCATGAGGCTCCAGGACCAAGGTGGGTTTTAGTGTTGGCCCCATCATCTCTGTAGGGCCTCAAGAAGCAGCGGATGAGACACGCTCACCATAATAGCCACCATTTTCGTGGTCCTAACTCCACAGCACATCAGAACCCAAGGAAGAGAGAATCTGATCTCAAGACCAGCTCAGAGGAGCTGAGTTCGAGCCAGGCAAGCAACTCTCAGAGGCAGATGTCACCAGGTCTTCCTGGAGATGGAGCTGAGGTCCTCATTCCTCTCTCTGACCCATCCCAGAGTCTCATGGACTCACCCATGAACTGCCTCAGGGCTCTCAGCCATGATGCAGGGACTCAGATGCACAGGGGAGCTGTTATCTGGCTCTCTCCTAGGTCAGCTGACCATGAGGTTCCCAGGGAGGCAAAATGGGTTTTTTTGTAGTGGGCCCATTACCTCTGTAGGACCTCGGAAGCAGCCGGATGAGACTCGCTCGCCATAACAGCACCCATTTTGTGGTATGGACCGGTACATCAAACTAGGGACCAATTATGTTCTAGAATATATTACAATCTGTGTAAGAAAAGGAAGTGAGAGGGAGAGGAAGAGAAAGGGAGATAAAGAACCTGCCATGGATGCAGGCTGGAGGAAGGGAGGAGTTGGGGACATTGGTGATATGAGATGGGCGGGGTGGAGGGGATGGGTGTTGGAACACTGTAGAACCAAAATTCAAACATGAATATCTTGTAATTGTATATCCTAATGGTTGGTTACATCCAAGGCAAATGCCCTCCCTGCTGTGCTGTCTCTTTGGGCCCCATAAAAAATGTTCTTTTACAATATAATTCATGTAGTAAATAATGAAGGAATTATTATAATTTTTGTAATTATAATAAAGGCAACTCCAAATAAAATAATGGTTTTGGTAAATGTTCATCATCAAATCTAGGGCCATTTCAGTTGAAAGTTTCATGGGGAATTGGATTTTGCAGAATTTTTAAACTACTTTTTATATGGATGGTGATAGGTTATATATTGTGAATACAATTTCCTACTGTTGGGGTCAAAGAGTTCATATCATCATGTCTAAGCCTATGACTATGATAAGGGTATGAATTTCCCTTAACATCTGTGAAAGATTTTTGTGAGAAAAAGATGAGTCTGATTCTAATAAAGTCTTTTTGATTTAACTTTAATCTTATAAGAAATGAGGGAGAAATAAAAAATTATAGACTACATTTGACATAACCTTGTCTTGTACTTTTATTTAATAAATCCTTATTTATTTTTTATTTGTTTTTCCTTTATTACCTACTCACCTATCCCCTAAGAATATAAGTACTTTGTGTCACAGGAACCTAACCAACCTATTCCCATTATCTGTTACCATGTTTTAACTCTTTTTACGATCACTATATCACTAGATCACTAGACCTCCCCCATTGTTCATCGATTTGCTCGAGCGGCGCCAGTAACATATCCATTTGACCCTATCACGTGCCACTGTAGCCCAATGGCATCTGGTTGCTTCAGGAATATGGCAGAGCCTGGCAAGCTGTCCAATGCATATTCAATATGCCAAAATCAGTAAAAAAACTACTTGTTAATTCTTTTGTTTGTTTTACATATTCATCACATTTGTGATGAATATGTAAAATAATTTGAAAATGTTCATTTTACATATTCAGCACAAATGTGTTAAATGAACAAAAGAATTAACAAGTAGTTTGAACTTTGTCTTATTTTATTACCCATCTGTAAAAAGGAGACTTTGTAAGGTTAAATAAGGTTATAAAGAATATCTTGGTCCAATCTGGAGTACATAGGTGTTCAACAGTATCTCTTTCTACAAACTTCATGCATCTGATCTCCACGGTATTGTTTGCTACTGGGTAGAAATATTGTCCTTCTCTTCCAGAGGGAGAGAATTGAGGCACAGAAAAAGTCACTTTCAAATAAGAATGAACCCCAAGGAACTTAGCTTTAGTCTTAAGAATCTGGAGACAGAGAGAGGGTGGGGAGGGAAGGAGTGGGTGAGGGAGGGAGGGAGGGAAGAAGGGAGGAGAGGGAGGGAGGAAGGGAAGAAGTGAGAGAGGGGGAGGAGGGGAGGGGAGGGAGGGAGGGGAGGGAGAAAAAGTTCTTGCCATAGAGGCAGGTTGTAGGTGGTAGCGGTTGGGAGGGAAACATGACATCTGGGTTTTGGAAATGGACACTGGTAGAGAGATGGGTGTTGGAACACTGTATGACTGAAACCCAATTATGAACAACTTTCAAATGGTCTAACTCAGTGATTTAATTTAAAAATAATCTGCAAAGATTTTTTTTTTTCTCAAAAATCTCAAACTACATCACGATCACCCCTTTCTCACACCTCACACTTGGACTGGCATACTCATGAGGTACAAGATGTGGGCCTGCTTTGATGTCCCGGCTGCCTCTCTATAAGACCTTCCTATTCCAAGATCCTAGTTTAAGTCTGGCAATGATGCCAACCATTTTCCTTTGTGGAGCAGATCTACTGTCCTTGCATGAATAAACTGCTTTAGAGACACAAGAAATCATGCAGGGGCCGGAGCAATAGCCCTGTGGGTAGGATATTTGCCTTGCATGCGACCGGCCCATGCCGCCGGGTTCGATCCCTGGCATCCCATATGGTCCCCAGAGCACCGCCAGTAGTAATTCCTTAGTGCAGAGCCAGGAGAAACCCCTGAGAATTGCCAGGTGTGACCCAAAAGCAAAAAAAAAAAAAATCACGCAAAGTGTGTTTTGTACCTTCTTAAGAAAAGCTTTTAGAGGAACAATCCAGTTTTCCCAGTACATCAGCCAATGCCCAGATACTGGACTTAGTGTTACGTGTGTGCATAAATACCCAAAAGCACATGGTTTTAAAACTGGCAGCCAAGGCAACTTCTTATGTACTTGTGAACCTAGTATTTCAATACTCCATCTAGGACCAGCTTTAACTTATATAGATGATGGTTCTGGAATTTAGGGAAGTTAGTAGATAATTACTTTCTATCAAAGTTATTTGCAGTTATGGGGAGGTTACACCTGGCTGTCTTCAGGACTTACTGCTGCTCTGAGCTCAGAGATCACTCCCTTCAGAAAGTTCAGGGAGAACATATCAAGTGCAGTGTCAAAGATGGAACACAGGTGGGGCACATGTAAGGCAAGCTTTTATGAACTGCACTATCTCTCTTTATGAAAAATTTTATAACACTAGTTTTATAAATTATGTCTCTTTCTGATGCTTCCTTGGATTCAATAAGTCCTGCAACTGCTACATAAAGCATCTTTACAAATACAATTCTTTATGCTACTGTCAACACAAAGTTTTCTGAACATTCCCTGACCATTGCTTTTTCTCCCTTGGATTATATAATGCAGATGAAGTTTCTAGTTCTTATTTATTTGTTTATAGGGCCCAAAGGCTTGAATTGACTGATTGTACAAATAATAGTGAAAATATTTTATCAGAGGAAGTTAAATGTTAGGATATTTCCTTTTCTAAGCATTAGCAAGAAATGTTATTAGGAGAGTAATCAAAAGGCAAATTCTATGATCTCTGATATCAAGGTGTGTGTACAAGTTCCTATCAGTCTGAAGTTTCACATGTGGTCTTATTAAAATCAGTCTCAACCAAGATTCGGGTCCAGTATTCTATGGAGCATCCAAATATTAAAATAATCTAAGATGCAGATATGGCCACAGCTGCTCTTGTTTCTTAAACTCTCTGTCTTATTGTCTCTTATATCATTACAGAATTCCACTCCACTTTGGAGTCTGCACTCAAAAGCTATCTTACCAGTTTACCTTCAGAAAGAAAAACAATAAAACAACAAATTTTGATTATCATTAAACAATAGTTGGATGTATCTTTTATATCAAAAACTGAGAACTTCTACATGGAATTGGAGGAGTTCTATAAAGATCACACCTTCTACAAGATCATAGTCGGCGATTTTAATGCCAAGATAGGACCGAGAAGATTGAACAAAGATCTCCACATTGGGACCCATGGCCTAGAATGGAACTAACTAGGTTAGAGAATATCCGAGCTCATCATGACCACCAAGACCATTCCATGAAATCACAGTTCCAGAAGGCTGAATTGAAACATTGGACATGGGAATCTCCTGGTGGACAGTTCCACAATGAAATTGACCACATCTTATTCAATCGATGGTTTTGCCAGACCGATGTCGCTGTCATTCTAAAATTCCAAACAGGATCAGACCACTGACTCCTTCATGCAAAATTCTACTTCACGTAGCGGGAGAGAAAGGCTGCAAAGTTTAAGAAGAGAGCTCCCAGAATGACCACCAACTGGGAACTCTTTGGCACCATTGCTGCAACATGGGGGAAGATGCCATCATTGCGACATTGATAAATACAACCGACTGGTTCAGCACCTCCATGATTGTGTGAAGAATGCTGAGAGAAAGACACAAAAGGACACCTGTCTTCAAAAATTCTTGAGCTCATTCGCCAATGTGGCAAGGCGCAAGACTCAGGCAACCAAATGTTAACGTCAAGCATTTCACCAAAACTCTTCAGCATCACCCTAGAGAACATCATGCAAAAATTAGAATGGGAAGGAATGGGAATGAAGATAGATGCTCAGCAACTACACCACCTCCGCTTCGCTGATGACATCGTTCTAATAACACCAAACATTTAGCCAGCGGCACAAATGCTAGCAGACTTTGACCAAGAATGTGGAAAGATAAGTCTACAGCTGAATCTCAAGAAAACAATGTTCATGAAAAATGAACTACTTCCAGAGGCCCATTCACTCTCAATGGAACAAACATCTCTGAATGCATCAGTTATGTGTAGTATGTCAAGTACTCAACATGATGAACGACCTAAAACCTGAGCTTCTCAGGAGGAAGAGAGAGCAGCATGGAATGCCTTCAAGAGCATAGAAGAAATAGCTAAAAAGACAAAGAACCTCCAGCTCCAGGCACATCTCTTCCGATTTCACCATTCTCCCTACATTAACATATGCCTCAGAGACCTGGGCCCTACAAAAGCAGGATGAGAATGATATTCGGGTCTCCCCAAGAAAATAGAAAGAGCTTTGCTTGGAATATCACACCTCACTCAAGTGAGGAAGGAATGTGGAGTTCTGACCTCCATCGATGATCCAGAGTCAGGGACACTGTCTCGTTTGCCAAGGCATCGAAAATCAGATGGGCTGGACATGTAATGTGATTTGGAGACAACCGCTGCACTAGAGTTGTTACCTACTGGATCCCATGGGATGTCAAAAGATCATGTGGCTGCCTACCTACAAAATGGCCAGGCTTCTTCATCAAGACCCTGAATGAACAATTTGAGGCTCTTCATATTCCTAAATCAAGCAGATGCCATTGGGCTACACTGGCACGTGATAGGGTCAAATGGAAACATTACTGGTACCCGCTCAAGCAAATCAACAAATAACGAGATGTCAAGTGACCAAGTGATTAAGTGATCATTAGATCTTTTTATAATCTACAATAGTTAGATATTTATTCCCTCAACTGGAGGAGATATAAATAAGAAGCAACTTGTGTTTTCCTCATCCGAAGGCAACTGCTATTTGAAAAATAAAACCTTAGAGTTTTGATGGCTCCTAAAATTATTTTAAGCTATTCATTACTTTCTATAATCACACCACTGAAAATTTGAGTTCATCCTGATGTATTAAGAAATTATAAAGCATAGTTATAAATTCAGTTCATGTAGTTAAGATGCAGAAGAGTGCCTTCTTGTATATGATCAACGTCTTGCCCTCCCAAATTATAAAAATTAGAAGTCATGGCTAAAGAACAAGAAGGAATGAGCATCAACAGAAAAGACCATGTAGAAAATACAAGAAGTCAATTATGTATCTCATACAACTTTTATCTGCTTAACCCAAACGGCTGTACTATTAAAAGTGGGTGCTACCCAAATAAGTAAAATCCCTGGACGTTGAGGACACACAATTCTCTGGGGTACAACCAGGCCTCATCACAAACAAAATATAGTCAATGAAGCTGCTTAGGTTGCATTTGAGTGTGGACAACAGTGAAAATCTGATTTTAGCAGACTTAAAGTCTGATGGGAAAAGCCTACCCCAGTGCTATTACTGATAAAAATCTGCAATCATAAGAGCCTTAGGTTACAAACATCCCTACACACACACACACACACACACACACACAACACCTATACATTCATCCCTAGAGAGGAAAAATTGGCAAAGCTTAGGAGACTGAAGTCCTTTTTCCTTTGCTGGAAATACAAAAAGTCTGGATTTTTGAATTACACCATTAATGGCCTCAGGCACTTATATCTGGGCCTAATGGAAGGGCCCATTGAGCTCAGAGAGTGAGTCATAAAAGGAAAGGGAGCAGCAAGCAATGTCATCTCCAGACCAGCACATGCGCCCAAGAATTGAAGGACACATTCGCGGATCAACATTTCTCCCCCACACAGCCTCCAGCACTGTTTAAAAAAGAAAAAAATTATATATATACACACATATATGTGTGTGTGTGTATATATATATATATCAGACCTATCAGACCTACCATAGCAACTATTAGTGAGAAACAAAGTAAATATCAACAAAAGCTAAACCCAGGGAAATATTGGGAAAGAATGTTCTTCAGAAATCAACCTGAGCATCATAGAAATTGACAATCAATAGACAATTAAATTAAGATAAATCTCTTTTTTTTTTTTTTTTTTGCTTTTTCTGGGTCACTCCTGGCAATGCTCAGGGGTTTCTCCTGGCTCTGCACTCAGGAATTACTCCTGGTGGTGCTCGGGGACCATATGGGATGCCAGGGATCGAACCAAGCCAGCATGGGCTGGTCACGTGCAAGGCAAATGTCCTACCTGCTGGACTATTGCTCCGCCCTAAAATAAATTTTATGGAGAATATTTTAAAGAATAAGTCCTCACCAACTTAGAATGAAACATTAACAAAACAAGAATGGAAATGGAGGAACAGACATTGCTCCAAGAGTTATAGCACATGCCTGGTATGCCCATGATCCTGCATTAACCTCTGTATGCCTGGCCACTCAATCCCCCTGCACCATAGAGATCACCCCCCCATAGAAAAGCTATTCCAAACAGAACTGCTGAATATAAAAAACACAGTGAACAAAATTAAAACCTCTGTGGAAAGCACAAAAAATAGGTTTAATCTTAGAGATGGAAGAATAATTGAAAATGAAGATAAAATTCCATTACTGACTCAGATGGGAGAGAAATAAGATTTAGAAAAAATGAAGAAAGCCTTTGAGAACCATAAGACTTTGTTAGGAGAGAAATATCAAGATAATGGGAAATAAAGAAAGTGATAGAAAAGAGCTCATAATCTATCCTCCAAAATTATTCTTTAAATATCACGTAGAAATGAAGGCTTTCTCCAATAAAACTAATTCCACTTCATTTCAAGAAATTCTGAAAGCTGTTTTCAGGCAGAATGATAAAAGCAAAATGACATTAAATCTTAAACACTATGATAAATATTAATGCATAGTCAACATTATAAAAAATAAAATGACACTATACAATTTTAAGAAAAGGAAAAATGGGACAAAATCTATTTATCTTAAAAAGTGGCCAATCAGGGGCCGGAGCGATAGCCCAGCGGGTCTGGCATTTGTCTTGCACACGCCGGCCTGCGCCGCCCCAGGTTCAATCCCTGGCATCCCATATGGTCCCCGAGCACCACCAGGAGTAATTCCTGAGTGCAGAGCCAGGAGTAACCCCTGAGCATCACCGGGTGTGACCCAAAAAGCAAAAAAAAAAAAAAAAAAAAAAAAAAATCAATAGTACTAACAAAAAATTTTTTTTCTTTAGATACAGAAAAATTTATATGAACATTGTGAAAACCACAAACAGAAAAAATCTCTGATACAAGAGACTTTGTGTGAGAGGGGGAATAAATTTAGAGAAACACCAGGGGAAACTAGACTCTCTACTCCCTCAGACCATCTATGCCCAGATGAACTGCAGTATCAGGTAGGACTTGCATGTGGACAGGCAGATTACAGGCAGACCTCAGATGCCAGGGTAGACTGTGGGAGCAGGGAGGGCTCAGACTCCAGGACAGTAACAACAGATTAAGTACAGGAGTCTAACCCATGAGCACTGTGGCCAGAGTCTAGGAAAGCTAAGAGTTAATTGGATACATTTCGGGAGAGACCTGGTGACAGAGACTTAGCACTGGAATCTCAGCACCATGCTTATGGCCAGAGACTAGGAAGCGGAGATGACAGGAGCCAGAGAACAAGAATCTTTTATGCACTGTACCCAAGACTGGCCCAGTGACAAACTTTCAGACTAAAAAGTGAAAAGTCATCACTGGATAAAGAGCAGCATAGGTGATGTAGGCAGGCAGACAGGGTGGCCCACATGGCAGCGAATTCTTGCCCTAAGCCTGTCCAGAGTCACCTTTTGGAACCAGGAACCAAGACTTGACAAGGCCCATTAACCCTTATTAGACCTTGAGGAAACTGAATCAACCTGTCTCTTCCCAGCCCTTAATCCAGTTACATTCCAGGACAGAAGATCCAGCAGGAACAGAGGTCAAAAAGATTTTCAAAGAAGACTTCCAAATCTACTCCCATTGGCAAGGCCCTAGCAATGGACTTTAACCTAGGTTGAAGCCCTGTATGGGAGTAACTTGGGAAGAAATCTATGAAAGCCGTCCTGACCAAAGTACGGTGCTTATATGCTGCCTGAGCCCATGTGCTGCTTGAGCCCACATGGCAGAGCACATGTGTCACCTGAATCTCCCCCTCTTGAGATGTGTACTCTCTCTCTCACTTTCCCTCCTCCTTCCCCATCCTAAAACCTACATCACTGCTCATACTCCTGAAAATTCTTTTCTGCTGAGGAAGACAAGAACTCTTAGGAAACCCTGGGTAAGGCCTAGGACTGACTTTCCTTTCCTGCAAAGAGCAATTCCTTGCTCCAGCCTGAGTCTGTGGCTCCGAGAAATCTCGGGTGGTGGAGATCAACTCCCATGCCTAGAGATCAAGCGGGTTTCAGGTGTGGCTTGATGGCCACCTCCGTGAGGCTGTTGGGGCTCAGTAACACACCGTGCAGGGGGCTCATTGCAGACAGTCCTTAGCTTGCCCAGGGGGTCCCGGCAGAGGTTGGGGACGGCAGAGGTGACTGGAGACAAAGTGACCATCTCCCTTCCTGCCCCACATAAAACACCAGCCCTTAATCCTACCAACCTTCCATGACCCAGCTTTAAGGAGAATCCAGGACATTCCAGCACGAGAGGTTAAAACCCCATTTAAAGATCAGTTGGAGCTCTCCATCTTTGAAGTAGCCCTTGTTCTCCCTTGAGCGCGTTTCTCTCTCTCTCTCTCTCTCTCTCTCTCTCTCTCTCTCTCTCTCTCTCTCTCTCTCTCTCACTTTCCCTCCTTTTCCTTTCCAAAAACCACCTTAATAAAACCTGTTTTTACTTCACTGCCAAATCGACTCCTGAAAAAGTCTTTTTCTGCGAGGAAGACAACAATCCTGAGGAAACCCTGGGTAAGGCCTAGGACTGAGTTTCCTTTCCTGCAAAAACAATTCCTCACTCCAGCCTGAGTCCGTGGCTCCCGAGAAATCTCAGGTGTGGGGATCAACTCCCATGCCGAAAGATCAAATGGCCTGAATTCACCGATCAAGAGACTTGTGACAGCAAGGATTAAAAGGCACTCTACATTCTCCAGTGAGATATAAAGACATACACAGGCTCAGCCTCTGTGCCCTGCAGGTACTCATCACAGACATCTCCACTCCTGACCCACACCAGCCTTTTTCTCTGGAAGACTTAGGTGGGCTGAGCAGAGATGCGGAGGCACTGTTTCCTCAAAGTAACTTTCTTTGCTCTCCACTGCACTCAAGTCACCCTCAGCCCTCATAAACATCCTTGTCCTTATCTAGTGACATATCTCTAATTTTGATTCAAAGATGTTTGTATGGAAGGAGAGGGTATACCCAGTGCTCAGAGTGAGATTCATGGGTCTGTATATTTACCTGCATGTCTTCTTTGTACAAGTCACTTGTATCACTTTTTTCCGTTGAGCATCGATTTGCTCAAGCAGGCATCAGTAACATCTCCATGCGTTCTGTCACATGCTAGTGTAGCCAGAGGGGGTCTCCCTAACTCCAGGAACATAAAGAGCCTCAAACCATTCCATCAGGTCATGGGATGGAATAGGAGGTCTATAGTTGTTACTGGTATTTGGCATATCAAATCCGACACAGGTAGCTGCCAGGCTCTGCCATGTGGGTGGGATACTCTTGTAGTCACCTCTAATCTCAAGCATTGTACCGTACCTAATTTTATTTGATTTAGGTACTTTGTACAAGTACCTAATTTTATTTGATGCCCTTTTTCAAAACAAGTTTGCTTAGAGATTTTTGTGGTGTCTTTGTTGTTGTTATTGTTAAACTGCATGCGTTCTTTAAATATTTTGCTTATTAATCCCTTGTCAAAGGCAGGATGTATTTATCAGTGTCTCCTGTAGCTTCACCTTTCCACAGGCTCCTCAGACTTACCCTTCTGGGGACGGTGCCTCAGTCACTTGATCTGGGCGCGCTTCAGCTCCAGAGAGCTCAAGATTTGCATTATAAAGGAATGTGACCTTCATGCCTTTGAGCTACTTCAGGGCTGGATTATTTCTTCTTTTACTTTTTATCCCCAAAGCTCATTACCTGGCCACTCCTACCTATCTGCCAAGCCAAAGCTATATCTGACAGCTAGATGTAAGAAAAACTGTTTGCAAGTGACATTTATACAGTAGGGGCTTTAGAGATCACTACACAGTCTTTCCATGCTAGAGTTCTTAGGTTCCATACCCAATATCACAAGATCCTCTAAATACTGCCAGAATCAAGTCAGGAACACAGAAGCTCTTCAGCACTACAAAAGCTTTCTCTATCCACAGAAATCCAAACATTCTATAACAATGAATATCACAGCCTTCTGCTTCATCAGATTCTGTCATGACCACCTGTAATGTGGTCATGTAGCAGAATTGACCAGAAAAGATTATCTCCCTGCAGAATGTCTCCTAAAATGGGATTGGGGGCAGGGGAGGAATTTCTTTGTTTCCTTGGTACGTTTTCCCTCCTCCAGTTCAGTTTTTCAGTTTTGTGTGTAGTGGAGATTATGATAGAGGAACTAACTAGATCATCCTCCAACTTTTGCATTTGTTCTTTATTCTTTCACTTTCCACTGCTGTGCTGTAATCAGAATAGTTAAAAATAAAATTAAAAAACAACTTTGAAACTTTCTGCAAGTCACATACTTTGGTCTTCCATGCTCCATTTTTTAGAGGTGAGTGGGGTTTTAAAAAGCAGTGCTCAGAGGAGCAGTGCTCAGAGGAGCTAGCTGAACATTTGGGCTGAATGATTCCGTTGTGTGGCCCAATGATGTGGAGCTGCTCAGGCCTGGCTGTGCTGGGGACCCCCAGGGCCACACTGTACAGTGATTGGGGGCCACTGAAGCTCACCCAGTGATTCTTAAATGTCCATTATATGCCAGGCAATCACCCCTGACTGCTGAGCTAGCTCCCCAGTTCCCAAATTCCATTTTTGAGCTATGAATAATGATTTCAACAGAAAATGTGATGAAATCCTTTAGGCTTTGTCCTTGATAGTAAAAAGAGAATTACAAAAAGAAAATAAAATTAAGCTTCTAATTCTTCCTGTTCCCTGTTGCCAAACTGAATGTTCAGTTTTTTTTTAATTCATTCTGTAATGATATTATCTTTCAAAATGATACTCTGCTATCATTCTGTCTTCTCAGTTAGAGCTGTGTATTTAGATCTACTGTTATCTTGTCCCTTTCTATATTTGGAAATAATCCTGGACATCCATAAACATTCTTTTAAAGGACCCGAGTGATAGTACACTGGGTAAGACATTTGCTTTGCATGAGGCCGATTTGGGTTTAATCCTTGGCATCCCATACAATCTTCCAAGCACCACCAGGAGCAATTCCTGAGTGGAGAACCAGGGAGTCACCCCTGAGCATCACTGGATGTGGCTCCCCAAAAAAATCATTTTAAATGTCACATACTCTGTGAAACCATCAACAATTTAGATTTTTTCTATCCTAACTTGGGATTCTAAACCCTTTGATAGTATATTTGATAGATAATTGGTATAATTTGATATTTGATAGATATCTATATATGATAGATAGTATATATCTAAACCCATTTACAGTATATTCAGCATTGTTTGTATTTGATATGCTCATTTTTGCTTTGAAGGAAATCAGTGCTTTAACTCTTTTCCCCTAAATCCATGTTGTGATCCAGAAATAGGTGCCTAAATGGATGCCTTAAACATTTTTGCATTTTTAAAGAATATATCATAATTTCAATACTGAGGTGATCCAAACTGCAGGTTGATTGCCAGTGCTCTGGTGAAAACTTTTTCAGAATACTCCAAAATTATTCCTGCCAAGCACTGGTATTTTCCAGAGTATTTCCATGGAATAGCCCTTGGATATAAGCTTCATTTTTACTTTAAATTATTTTAACATCCCCACATTTAACATTACAGATAAAAATTTATTTTATTCTTATTTTATTGAAATAGAATAATTTTATTTCAAGAAAGATAAAAAATTATGTGTTCAAGCAAAAATAAGGACTTCCCAGAAAGGAGAAAGCAGGAATAACTTGGAGAAGGTTATATAAAATTTCCCCAAATTGTCTTGGCCTAAAGTTCTCTGCATACATAAAAATTAATCTCAGTGTTGTCACAGGAAATCCTTGAACTCTTGCTGCTCCTTTCATATTATTAGGACCCTTAGATTCTCCTTTCCCTCCTTTTTTCTGACAGGGCCCACTTCTCATGGGTGGTGCCTCAGTTTCTGCATCTCATTTCTTCAAGATAGTATGTCAAAGGGATATGTTCTTCATGCCTTTGGGTTTCTTCAAGGTAAAAGCAATTTGTTAGGCTTATTCTTTCCCAAAACTCATTACCAGATACATCAGTATATATGTATTATAATATATCTGTATTATATTATTCTACTTAGTGTTTAAGAGTATTTCAATATTGTATTTTACATAATGAGTGAGAATTTTGAAACTTCTAAATTCTACAGTTTCAGAAGCTGAGACTATAAGTATTAATGAAGGTAGGTTCTCCCAAAATATGGGGAGAAGAGATGAAGAGAAACTTTCTCAAAAATTATACAGGTGAGGGGCCGAGCAATAGCACAGCGGGTAGGGTGTTTGCCTTGCATGCGGCCAACCCGGGTTCAATCCCGGCATCCCATATGGTCTCCCTAGAACCGCCAGGAGTAATTCCTGGGCAAAGAGCCAGGAATAAGCCCTGAGTGTCGCGGGTGTGACCCAAAAAAAAAAAAAAACAAAAAACAAAAAATAAATAAAAATAAAAATTATACAGGTGAATAATAAGTAAAAATTTTACACTATATTTTCATCAAGAAGCTATGGGACATTTATTTTATTTTTTTTGGGGGGACATATATTTTAAATGAAAGAAAATGGAGGAATATAAAATTGAAAAGTTTTACTTATTCCCTTAGGTAACATTTGATCCATGCTACAAATGTTTACCAGAGTGATTTTTTTTTATGCATGGTCTTACGTTTTCTTCCTGTGCAACTCACAAGTTGCATATTGTTCATATGGAAGTAGCATATTTTACACTATAAAAGAAAGATGAAACTCATTATAACTGGGTCAACATCTGGCTTCAGTTATATCTTGGATAATATATAAAATAAACTCACACAAAAAAAAATTATACTCTTATCGCAACCTTGATTTCTTTCTCTAGCCACACACACACTCATAAACACTTGTATAAATTCCCCCCCATGCACATTTTTACTTAAGAGTGTCATAATATAACATATTCCAAGACATTGTCTTCTTATTACTTCATAGTCATCTTCTCATATGAAAAGACAATCATTTTACATCTTTTCTAGTAAGGACTTCATAACAAACACAGATTTTATCAATTTTCACAATTGTGAATTATAATAATTCACAATCATTATATTTTAACAGATGCTTCAACTTCTTACAGTTTTTTCAAGTACAAAAGTATCTTTGATACATCTTTTTGATATGTGTGCTAGTGCATCTGTACATGTATTTCTGTCTAACGCTTTTGAGAAATAGAAGACAGAAGTGATTTGTGTTTTCACTTTTAATGTACTTTACCACGTACCTTCAAAAGGCCATATTAGAGACTTGGCCTTATGCGGTAGAGCACCTGCTTTACATGTGTGAGACCCTGGGTTCATTTTCCATCGCCACCAAAAATAAAAGAAAAGCAAAAGGAAACAAACCTACTTAGATGACATAACTGCTTTTCAAAAGGGCCATAACAATTACATTCCATATTACATAGAAATCCAAGATTCTCCATATCTGCATAAATTGAATAATAAAGAAGGCATTTTACATTACATATGTATAAAATTAATTTATAAAACAAAGCACAAATTGGTGGGCTGAAGCAATAGTGCAGTGGGCAAGGTACTTGCTTTGTAATTTCAATCAGAAATGAACCCAGATTCTATTCCTGGTACCACACATCGTCCCCTAAGCACCACCAACAGTGATCCCTGAGTCCAGAGCCAGGAGTCAGCCCTGAGCACTGCTGGATGTGCCCGTCCCAAAAAATTATACATTGATATTTGGTTCTCCAATTGATGAAATTTTCCATATATTTGTTTTTTAAATTTTCAAACCACATATAAACTTTCATACAGATAACATGCATTCCTTTCTGGTTTAATAGTTATAATTGTCTTTATCACAGTAAAGGATAGGCATCTCCACTAAGAGGATCCAAAATACCATAACATATAGTATAGAAATTTCTTTATCATGAAACAGAATTTAAGTGAACATAGCAGATAGAGAAGGCAGATTAGTTAAACTGAGTTATTCAGATCCATGTTCCTAATTCCTTACCAAGCCCTGATACACAAAAGAGGCTGGAGCCCTACCATATCTCCAAAATTCATTTTTGTTTTTGCGCCACACTCAGCAGTGCTCAGGGCTTCCCTCCTTGCTCTGTACTCAGGTATCACTCCTTACAGGCTCTGGGGACTATATGGAATGACAGGGATCAAGCTCAGCTTGGTCACTTGCAAGGTAAGCATCCTACCCACTCTACTGTCACTCTGGCTTATCCGAAAAGTTTCTGAACATATTTTTGCCAATGTATTGTTTGAAAACTAGAAAACAGCACTTCTGCTCAGATTCTGTTAAGAAGAACATAACTATCAAAGGCTGGAGAGATAGTATAGAGGGCAAGTTGGTTAACTTGAATGTGGCCAACCTGGGTTTAATTCCTAGCACCTCAATCCTGCCAAGAGTAATTCCTGGGCATAGAGTCAGGAGTATACCCTAAGCACTTTCAGGTGTGGCAAAAAAAAAATAAAATAAAATAACGTAAACAAATACTTAGCTATCAAACTGCAAAGGAGAATGGAAAATTGAAGCTACTTGGTAAGTTTTTATTCAACTACAACTCTATTTTCCAAGCAGTAGGAGGAAAGAGATTTGGCAGAACTATCAGTATGCTTGAAAATGTCATAGAAATGATTGACGTAATTTAACTTAAGGATGTCACATTCAAAAGTCAAATCCAGAAGATAGCATCACTATATTCAAAAGGCAGCAGTATTATAGACATATGCTTAAATGATATAGAGATTTTCTTCTAATATTTTGGAGGCTTTCAAAGAAGCAATAATTAGAGGGGTCTAGAAGTTACTTCTGCCAGATGGTCCTCATACAACCAGATGGTTCAAAGCTTTTAGTGGACAATGTGGTTATTTAAAGGTCCAGAGATGTTGGGGGTTGGCAAGGTCACAGCTGGTGATGCCCCGGGTACTGCAGGGCTATGTCCAGCAGTATGCAGGATGTCACAAGTTACTAAATATCAAACTCAGTCTGTATGCCCTCAGACTCCTGAGTACCTTTTTCAAGCTTAATAATATTTTATTTCTATGCTTACTACAGTTTGGCTCATATTATGAGCCATCTAAAGTGATGAGTCATTTCTTCTAGTATACAAAAATATAATGACTCATAAGTAAGTTCCTAGTACATCCCACTTGTGGAAGTTTCATGTCATGACACTTCAATGCTTAATCACTTTTAAAGAGGGTTAAATTAAAGCAAATTCATAGTTACCACTTATAAACTATACTTAAATAAGTTGAAAAGTAACTTTGTGTCAAGAAATATAATTTACCAAATATAGGGACACTTCTATAGGAGAAGTCAGTTCCCTAGCAGGGCCTTGGAAAGACAATAGAAGCTATAATCCCATCTTATTGGACATTAGCCTGCTCTGGAAAACATGCAGAAATCCTGCCTTGCTGGCATAATGAACATATTTAACCCAAGGCATACAAAAGGGTCTTCATTATTTTCTGGACCGCGATAAGACTAGCTGAATAGCTTAATGCCTTTTTGGCAGTGAGAGATGGAGCCTGGGAACTTTGGCAACATAAAAGGAGCAATAAAATGGCCATATAAATAGGGCACATTGGAATATAATAATAATGGCTGTATAAGATACATAGATCAAGATATACTTCTGGGGCTATTACAATACTTATTGTCTACTATCCTCTACTCCTCTTCTGAGCCTGGAGCTTTTCTTAGAGGAGGAGAGATTTCACAGTTAAATACTAATAAAAGAAACTTCAGAACTTCAACCTGCAGTCTCTTCACTCTGACCTCATAAATAAGGTATCTGTGGAATGTATGCACAGTCCAAAGACTGTATAAAAGGTGATATAATTACAAAGTACTCAACATAAAACAGAGGAGCAGGTAGCTTACAGTTAGCTTTGCCAGATGGCTTTTTAAGCACAGTCATAAATTATAAATGAATGTCTTGTAAAAAAGAATCAAAAGAAGAGAATGAATGGACACTCCTTCGTTTATGGTTTTTACAGATTTCTAATTTTTTCAAGAAACTACTTGTTTTTTAAGACTTCACATCTCAATGCAGTGTCTTGTAGGGACTCTTTGTCTCTAAAGACTTTGATGAGTCTCTTCAATGCTTATAAGCACCCCAAACGTCTGTTTGCCATGTAAAGATTTGTTTTACTTCTCTTTTTTTTGAAATTATATATCCCTTTCTGAAAATGTCTTCTGGACTTTTCATCACTAATGATTGTTCTTCTTTAGCTTAGTGTAAGTCACACATCACCAAGGGTTCATTAGCTGCTTAATTAGAAGAACTATATTGAAAAAAATAAACTCCTCAAACTAATATTAACTCTATTTTGACTGTGCAAGGATGTGGCTTTAGTTCCTTACTGTATCAATTTCAATCTTCCTTTAACTAACTGTTAAAAGGAGTAAGAGTGGATTATTTGATGACTTTCTCATAGTCAGGACTGATATGACAAATCTCATGCCCATGCATGACACAGACCAAATTATAATCCAGATGGCTGGTAGTAAAAGGCAATTTGTTAACCTTCGGAGACACCTGCTTATCTGACACACCCTTTCCTGAATTTATACATTTCCTTTGAAAGGTATAAATACAAAAACTGGAGACCAATCCATTCTTGAAAGTCATACCTGATTTAAATTAAAATAATAACACACTCAGGGCAAAGATCAAACAAAATATATAAAGAAGCTTCTTTTCTGTGCTGAAGAAATTGTAAAACGAAACAAAACCCTTGAATCTAAAGGACAGAGGCAAATTTTCACCCAATTTTAAATAGGACATTTATTCAAATATTCAAATGAAAGTTCTGATAGCATCTCTTCTATAAGGCCATAGCAACCAAATTGAAGACATTGTCTTATTCTATTATGTCTATGTCCTTTTGACTGTCAGACTCAGTATGATTCAAAATGAGTAAACAGCAAAACTGAAAGGGGTTAATATCACAAAAAGAACCTGTCACTTGTAAAGATTCTCTGTGTGTAAATTTTCAGACACATGCTAACGATGAAATTAACAAAAGTAATTTTGGAATTTTTTACCTGACACTATAGATTTAAAATTTCTTCTTTTAATTAAATGAAGAATCAATCAAGCATAAAATTTTTTTTTTAAAACAAGTTAGCAACTTGGGCTTTTGTTCCTTTTGCTTTGTCAGAACTTTCATAATATTACTCATATACATTTTTATGTCTTTATTTTATCAGTTCATTGAAATTGCTGTCAACATGTGTTAGTGACCTCTTGGTTATAAAACTCAAGTGACATTTCTCAGTTATTAACCTTTACTTCTTACTCATTCATCCAAGCACTAGTTTCCAAAAATCTGCTAAGTGCCAGTCACAACACTATGCTCTAGGAATGCATGCTAAAGTAGAGTTTTTGTGGGAAGAAGAATTTGGAATTAAATATCGAATAAAATCATTATCTAGTTACAGTTGTGACTAGTGAAAGAATATATTATGTATTGATAACTATGATATAATATGTCTTAATATGATATAATTGGAAAATAATATATAGTCATATATGCCAGAAAAGTTTTGAGAAAATAATTTCTAAAATAAAAATTAAGTTTTACTTAAATATCAAAAAATTTACTGTACATCAGTGGTTTTCTTCCATTCAATCAAAACATCAGCTAACTCAGATGTTTATAACTACTACACAATAATAATATTGTAAGGATATTCCTAGACTGGTAAATAGTGTTTAGCATCTTCTAGATCATCAAACTTAAATCACAGGGGCTGGAGCAATAGTACAGAGGGGAGGGAGTTTGCCTTTCCACGAAGCCAACCTGGGTTCAATCCCTGGCATCCCCATATGGTCCCCTGAGCACCACCAGGAGTAATTCCTGAGTGCAGAGCCAGGAGTAACCCCTGAGCATTGCTAGGTGTGACCCAAAAAGAAATAAAAAAATTAAATCACAGGGCCAGAGATAGAGCTCAACAAATCAAAATAATAATTAAATAATAATTAAACCAAACTTCATGTAAGCAAATAAGAGAAATAATAGAAACAACCAGTGTTTATGGTGAGTGGGGAGAAAAGGAACCCATCCTATTCCTCTCTGGGTGGGAATGTCATCTGATCCACCCTCTATGGAAAATAGTATAGAGGTTTTGCAAAAGATAAGATCCAAGACTATTGTAAAAGGATGTCTTAAACTATAATTATTGCATCAAAAAGTATTTTGACAAGGAAGTGGGGTTGGGGAACCTTTGGACATTGGTCACGATCACGATCTTCCTGTTGATCATCTATTTGCTAGAGCGGGCACCAGTAATATCTCCATATGTCCTGTCTCATGCCAGTAGAGCCAGGGGCATCGGCTTGCTACAGGAACATAAAGAGCCTCAAACCATTATGTTAGGTCATGGGAATGACCCAATATAATTGTTACTGGAATTTGGCATATCAAATACAACACGAGAAGCTTGCCAGGCTTGCCGAGCGGGAGAGCAAACTCTATTAAACACCTCCACATTGGTGGAGAGTTTAAAGTCAGAAAATTGCATGTTCAAAAACTTATTAATTGTATGGTATATTCATTGCCTTTAAAAGTGCAGTTTTTAAAATTAAGAACTGATTTTAAAGATGGTACAATTTCACTTTTGTAGCATCTACCCCAGGAACCCAAACACAGTACATCAAAAAGATATTTGCACAACTCTGTTCATTATAGCTAGGATCTCAAAGCTTCACCAAGATGTGGAAACAATCTAAGTGCCCAAGAAAAGATGATTGAGAAAAGAAGCTGTTGTATAAATACACAGCAAAGTACTACTAAACTATAAGGAAAAATGAAATCATGCAATTTGCTACTACATGGATAGAACTAGAGAACACCGTGGTGAGTGGTCAGTCAGAAGGAAAAAAACAAATACAAACGATCTCTCTCACATGTGGAATATGAAAAAACATAGCAACAGAATAACAAGTTGCCTAAAGCAACAAACTCTGAGACTAGACTGACAGAACTCAGTGTAAGGGTTTGGCATGATAAGTGAGCATAAAGGGACCTTGTGACATTGGTGGAGGGCTAATACTCTGGTGGTGGGTATTTAAGCATACTGCATGTCTGAAACATTATTATTAGTGGAATTGTAAATTACCATGTCTAAATAAAAATTAGAAACCTTAAGATAAAAAATTTAATTTACAGTCACAGTTGTTTTATTTTTTTTTAATTATGGTGCTCACAAAAGTTTACATTGATATTTAGATACTCAAATTCATCTGGCTGTGATATGACTGATAAATGCTTATAGCACTGGTGATCACAAACAACAGAGCTGGCAGAGTCAAAGAGCAGAATTTCTAGGATAGGGCCCAACACATGTGAACAGCATCAGAAATCATAAACTCTTACTCACAAGCACATGTTTACCCACTGAATCATCTCTTGGCTCCTTCAATAAGTTTTTTGAAGTAGACTATGTTCCATGCTCTCTGAATATAAGATAATCAAACTAGATGTTAAAAACAAAGAGTTGAAAAGTGTCCTATCACTGGAAATTATGCTTCTAGATAATTCTAGGTTCAAGGAAGACATTAAATGAAAAATTTAAAAGTACTTTTATTTAACTAAAATTAAAATACTATGTAGTGAAAATGTCGGTGGGTGGTAAAGCAGTGCCTAGAGGAAAATTTATAGTAGTTCGTTAATATATCAGAAGAGTCTCAAATCAATGCTCTAACCTTATAAGATAAAAGGAAGAGAGAAAATTATATACAAATTAAACAAAAACACATGTAATATAAGATCAAATATAAACCAAGAACTAGAAGAGACAGTAAATTGGGCCTGACCGATAGTACAATGGGTAGGGTGTTTGCCTTTCACACGACTGACCTTGCTTCAATCCCTAGCATCCCACATGGTCCCCCCAAGCACCATCAGGAGTAATTCCTGGTAGAGCCAAGAGTAACCCCTAAGCATCACCAGGAATGATCCCCCAAAAAAGACAATATATTAAGCTCTAGGTTTTAGAAATTATTGTATCTTAACAAGGAAGACAAATAAAATAATAGATTATAGGACACAGTTATTCAAATCAGCTTCAAACAAACATTACCACAAATTACTGGAAAAAACCACAGTTCTGAGTAGATAGAATTGTTTTTCTTATTACTAGTAAGCATCTCGTGTTTCAAGAAAACTGGCACAGATATAAGAAGTCAGATCTAATGGGGTTTCTGCTTCTGTGGAAGATGTACTTAGAATATTACTGTACTGAGTACATGTGGAGAAGAAATTACAAATATGTTATTAGAAAGTACTTAACAGTAAGATAGAAAATCAAATAGAAAAGAAGTTTGTTTTCCTGTGACACAAAGTTAAATGAAGTGTTCCCTTCAACTTGTAAGTGTGAAAAAATCATGTACCCAAAGTAACTTGATTGTGACTTTTGTCCCAATTGATTTTTCAAACCAAAATAAATTTCATTTCATAATACTATTTTTTTCACATGTGACACAAAGAATTGTACCTCAATAAAATAAAAAGTTGTTGGAATGTGAAGTCCTGAGATATTAGATGTAAGACCTTGCAGAAGAACAAGATAAATGTGATCGGCTTTCTTTGATTTCATTCGATTTCTTAGATTTCAGCTGTCATCAGCTGCTATGATGACTAAGTGTCCAACACTGCCAGTGTCTTCTGTGGAATAAAATTAGCAAAGCCACAATGCTATTTTAAATAGTTCCATTTCATACTGGTTTTGAAATTACTTATTTTCAGATATCCCAGATGTAATGCCCTCACTGACCATACAGTGATTTAATCCAAAAAATGCTGTAGAAAGTAAAATTCTTTGAATCTATTTTTTACAGTGAACATCATCACTACGTTGTTATGACTTCTCCCTGACATGTGGCTGGTGCATCTGTAACAAGTCATAACCAGAGGAAACTCTGGCAGTCAGTGGTTATGCAATTTATACTCAACATCAGAGGAGATAAGTATTTTGGTCTTGAATTCCAGCCTGGTCTAAAGAATGTTAGAAATCTCTCTTTCCAAAACTGTGGTGCACATACAAAACCAGTTAAGTCCCTTGCACAGGACTTAGTCATTATCCCCTGTATATTTGGAGAATGTTTTGTGTGTGGCAAATTAGTGTAAACTCATCTTTGTTTGGCTTCTTCCAAGCTGTAATTCATTAAATTCTCTATCAGTGAGCTGTACCATTTCTTTAGTCTGGGAAAAGTCTTTTCCAGACAGTCATCTGTAATTTTGACCATCCTTTTCTTTGCTTTAGTACAGCATAATTAGTCACCAAACACCACAGAGGGATATATTCAGGCTCAACAGAATCATTACCAGAAGGACTAGAACAAGATTTCCTAGAACCTCTTTTCACTCTTTATTCCAGAGCCCACGACTCACCAGGCAAGGAACCCAACCATGACATCAACTCCTCAGTCCTCCTGTCAACCCTAGAAGTGTACCCGTGTACATCTTTGCTAAAAATACTTAATTACTTCTGAAAATCCAGGAACTTAATTAAATTTACTAAAAATGTTATTCTATACTACTTCCACTTAATAAATCCCTATCAACCCTAAATGCAGATCCCAAGATCTGGGCAGTATCATGGGTAAGGCAAGCCTTGGGGAGAAGTCAAACATAACCAGGCAATGACCTGCTAGGGAAAGTACAAGTCTAAATGGAAGTCATCCTGCTAAGGAGAGTATAGGCTTAGACAGACCTAGAGGGGCCACAACCAAACAGATTGTCAGTGAGCTTTGCCAAAAAGAGCAAAGCATCCCCATTGTCTCCAGGTAACTTGTTATTTGGGCTGTACCCCTCATGCTCACAGCTGTGCAAATTAGGGCTGTCCTTTGTTATGCATACCACTCATAATGAACAGTGTGCATGTTGGGAAGAAGAGAGGAAATAAAGTCTGTACTTACTTGCTACCTGGACTGACCATAGTGCCTGTTTCCTTCTTTGCAACTGACTGTTAGAGCATGAAGGTACCAGTCAGATTGACTTTACTATGGTGATGCCCCAAGTGTCTGAGGAAGTAGAAATTACAATGTTGGGGTTTTGTTTGTTTTAGTTTTGGGGACACACCCAGAATTGCTTAGAAGTTACTCCTAGCACTGTGATCACAAAATTACTCCTAGAGGGCTCCAGGAACCATATGGGATGCCAGGGATCAAACTTTGGTTCCAAATGCAAGGCAAATGATCTACTCATTATACTATTGCCCCCAGACCCACAGTGAGGAAAAATAAATACATGACACTTAAAATATAGAATTCCAATAAAAAGTTAACCAAAAAACCAAAACTATAACTTGTTCTATTATTGAAGTTAACTTATTTTAGTACCATATGTAGATCTCGATCTCTCTCTCTCTCCTCTCTCTCTCTCTCTCTCTCTCAAACTTCATGATTCTAATGATTTAAAAACTGCCCCTTGAGGTGTTGCAGGTATGACTGTGGTGCCCAGCTGCATAGGCAGGTGGTAGACAGGAGACAGGTTTGTCTACACCCAGGACTCTGCTCCGTGGGCCCTGGATGGTTGATGGCCTGACATAGAAAAAGACTGGGCCCCCTGGGATGAACCCAGAGCCATGGCAGAGCCTGGCAAGCTACCTGTGGTGTATTCCATATGCCAAAAACAGTAACAAGACTGTACCTCATTCCCAACGAATGGAGACGTTACTGGCACCCACTCGAGCAAATCAATGAACAAGTGGACAACAAGTGATACAAGTGATACACATGAATGATATAAAAATACAAAGGTGGGGCCCAGGGAATAAAACAGAGATTTAGGCATTTGCCTTGTATATGGATGATCCTAGTTTTATCCCCAAAGCACATATGTTTTCCCATCACTCTAGTTTGATCCTTGAGATCAGAGCCGAGAATAAGCCCTGAACACTGCTTGGTATGGCTCTTCAAAAAAACCTAACAAAGTTTAAAAGTGGTGCGTTCTAATCTGGAGTGATCTGAGACCTTCCTTGAGGCTCATAATTTCTCTGTTTTCTCTCTATATATATCTCTATTCAATTTCCTGAATATAACTATTGTACTTAAAAAATCAGTACAGTAAAGAAAACATATTTATGTATTTCGCATTTTTTTAAATTATGAATTAAATTTAAAAATTGCCAATTTAATCACTTTCAGTGTAAAAGTACAATTACTATTAAGTAAATCTACACTGTATAGCCATGACTGCATTACATCTTTAGAACACTTTTCATCTTTCCAAAATTGAGAAATAGAGCATCATACTTAGAGAAAATGAAAGATATCTGGCATTTTCAGAAAGATCTTACTAAGTTCTGATTTAAACAAGCCAAAAGGAAAGGGAAGAGAAGGCAGATCAGCTCTATGAGTAAAAGGGTTAAGTAAAATGGTCAACTCTATGCTGATGACAGAATTGAAGTTTAGTGGAAGCTAATATGTCAGGAAGCCATGGGTCCCCAACAATATCGAGAAATGATTTCCCTTTTATCTCAAGTACCAGCATCAGACAAACGAGTTCAGCTCAGCTCCAAAAAGCCTTTACTAATTACCAATAAATAATAAGTTCTGCTACCGCAATACAATATAATGAGATTCCCCAGACCTCTAGTTCTTGGTCAGAACTCTGACCATGCACTGGGCCCAGGTCTACACCAAAGTGGATGATTCAACCTCAAGTCAATCCCTTTTATAAACCCCAAAGCCATAACCCTAACTTCAGGGAGGGTAGTATCAACAAAGATGAGTGAATCAGCTTTTAGGTGTAGATGTAGGGTGGTGAAACACTTTTGTTTCAGGTCTAAATAAATTATTATGCCAGGGCCTAGTTCCTTCCTTAGAGATTATCTCTTATGTCAAAAAACTAGGGAGAGAGAGTTGGTATAAAGAAATACATCTTAATGGATGTATATTAGAAGGACGTATAATCATCATAGTTTCTTGGACTTCTCAACAGTACCCACACGTTCTTTTCTTTTCTGCACCAGGGTAATTCTGAGTATCTTGTCCTTTGTTTACTAAAAGGCTCCTTGCCTGAGGGCAAACTAGCATGATCCCTCCTTTGATCTTAAATGGTAGTCTCAACATAGCCAGGGTGGTGGTCTCCTGGTAAATTTTAATTGTACTGCACTGGGACCAGTGGATGTTAAAAGGAATTGTGCCCAATCTAGATAGCATTGAAATCATAATAGAGTTATTAATTCAGAGTCAAAATGACACCTGTAATTGCCACACCCTCCATTAGTGTTTTCACAAAAGAAAGATCTCTTTATCATGAGCCCTGGCTTAAAGACATGTAAATAGTGTAAATTGTAAGTAGTTTAAACAGCAAAGATCCCAATCCAGCTAGGCCATGTTATCCAACACTAATACAAAATACCAATGTTTGTTTATATGTACTAAAAAGCAATGCATATATTAATCTCTGCAATAATAACTTCACAGTGATCCATGAAGCTATTTTATTGTGCATCCGTATTAATAAAACAGTTTAAGTTGCAAGCCATCTAAAACAAAAACAAGAAAGGAAAATAAATATAACAACCAAACAATAACTAGGCAACTGTTAGTTAAATAATACTTCTGTGACACAAAAATTCTCCTGCTATGACACATTAATTTTCCTATTCCAGTGGATCAAAAGAATAAGTTTGTTTTTCTGAAAATAAGTTCACAGCAGATGTTCTTGATTAGTAGTCATCTGTTGTCTCCTCTAATTGATAATCTTAGGAATCAGTTTTTTTCTACTCTGTGACTCCTCCATCTTTGACACATCTTTTTATTGTTATATGAGGTAATATGGCTACAATAATATTATGTTTAATGTATACACCATACAGGTCATGTACCATCACCAGAGTGCCAAAGATCTTCCATCTATCTTCACTATATCACTGTCTTCCCGTTCATCATCGATTTTCTTGAGCGGATACCAGTAACATCTCCATATGTCCTGTCTCATGCTAGTAGAGCCCAAGGGCACCGGCTTGCTTCAGGAACATAAAGAGCCTCAAACCATTCCATCAGGTCATAGGAATGAGGTCTATAATTGTTACTGGTATTTGTCATATCAAATATGACATGGGTAGCTTACCAAGATCTGCCGTGCAGGATTCATAGATACCACAATATTAGTATTTCATAGCTGTACTTTTATGTGGTATCTATGATACTTTTTGTGGTATCTATGAATTACAATTTTATACTTTTTAGTTTTTATTTTGGGGAGTCATCCCTGGCTGGAGCTGTTTTCAGCATGGTACTCCACAGCCACCCCAGTGGTGCTCAGGGGAATGTGTGTCACACAGGCCCAGGGTTGACATATGCAATGTACTCACTATCCATTTGAGTCACCATAAACTACCTAAAGTCATTATCAGTCTACTTACCTTGTGAACCTAGATCACTGTATCACTGTCTTCCCGTTCACCATCGATTTGCTCGAGCAGGCACCAGTAACATCTCCATATGTCCTATCTCATGCAAGTAGAGCCCAAGGACACCCGCTTGCTCCAGGAACATAAAGAGCCTCAAACCATTCCATCAGGTCATGGGAATGAAGTCTATAATTGTTACTGGCATCTGGCATATCAAATACGACACGGGTAGCTTGCCAAGCTCTAGTGAACCTAGATACTCTACAAAATTTGATTTTTCTTTATGTTTCTTTATGATGGTCAAATGGTTTGGTAGAAAAGATCATGCTCAGAGATGGGGCAATACGACAGTGGGTAACAAACACTTGTTAACCACAAGTAACAAATTGTGGGTGCCTTGCATGCTGTCGATTCCCAGAACCCAAATTTGATTCCCCAGCACCCCATGTGGTTGATTCCCAGCACCCTACATAGTCCCCCAAGCACTGTCACAGCCAGGAATAATTCCAGGAAGTAGAGACAGGAGTAAGTCCTAAGTATCATTGATTGTGACCCACCTCTCTCAAATAATAATAATAATAATAATAATAATAATAATATAATTTCTGTTCTATTTTTGAAACATGGAAATGACCCAAAATTGTTTTCTCTAACATAGAGTATTATAAGTAGCTGAAAACTTGAATACTAGGTTTTCTCCCATTAGTTATTAGGGGGATTAGATAGGACATTTCAAATTACTGCAAATTAGTATATATTTGTTCAGTGCCAATAGAATTATCATTTATCTACTGGGGTAATTGTGAGACTCATAGGAAGTATTAAAAGTTAAAATTCACTTTTTAAGTAAAGAAAAATGTAAGGTATGGGATTTTTTATAATTGTAATCAAATATATTATCCAGTTCCATACAATTGCAGTGAAAAAGACTATTTACTCCCTCACCTAAAATTTTGTTTTATGCTGAGTGCCTAGGACCTACTCAATCTATATAATGTGTTTATGATTGGTGGGTAATGACAACATTATGATATGGATTTTTTTAACAAACCTGGAAAATTTTACTGTGCTAATGAAATTTTACAGTAATAAACATAGTCTATTATTATTACTCTCGTTAATAATAATCATAATAATAATAGGATTCAGTAATAGATTATTTCTTTAGAATATAACAGCAAGTAAAGGATGCAGATTTCATTTATGAATAACTTTTTTGTATCAAACAGCATAGTTCATAAGCTTGATCCTTCACATCATGCATACTTTGATACCTAAAGACCCTGAAGACCCTGAAGACCCTTTTCTTTTGATAAAAATAATCATTTGTAATCATGTGAGCTCAAATTTCCTCCTTTAAATTTTAAGAACAAATAGAGAAGGTTTACATGTACTTTTTACTTTTGAAGACAGAGAAACTGGTTTCAGAGTTGGAGAAGAAATGTTAAAAAAGAGAGGGGTGCTTGCTCACACAAGGCTTTACCCACTATTTAAAGCCAGTTTTTCTATGAAATATACCTTTTATAGCATAATTGAAAGAAGACATTTCATTAATTTCTATGAAAAAAAATTGAGTATCCCAATAATCCTAAAATAATCTACCCACTCATAGCAAATAACACATAAAACCTGAAATATCTGCAACATGTAAAAGTAGAAACTCTTTAATAAATATACATGTGTAGAAAGTAATTTTCAGGTAAAAAGCTTAATTTTACAGCAGTGCTTGCTGCAAAAACAGGTGCAACTGGGGGTCTTAAATGAAATTAAATCAGTCTTTAATTAAATCAAATTCATCTTAACTTTAAAAAATTGGGAATACCTACTCTTTATTTGAATTTTTAATTATTTCTCTTTTCTTTTTGCTCTCTCCTCTCTATTTCTCCTTTCCTACTCCCTTTGTATATTTCCAATAATTTCCTTTTCTGCCTTTTTCTCTCAAGGAGAAAGACTGACATTAGAGCTCTTTACAAACACCAGATTTACTACCTCCTTGCAACTGCTCTGATCTCTGGATCCTCACAACTGAAATAAGCACATACCCTTAACTTCTGTGGATGGTGTGGTCTGTTGGGGATGCCGCTGGGGTCCCGACAGTATCAGGACAGAAGTTTGTCTTCTACCTCCAAGGCCACCAGGGAATGGTTGAAAACTCACGAGTCGGTGCAGTTCCAAAATGGCTTTTAATAGTGCAAAAGCTCTACCACCACAGTGCAATATAATGAAAGAACTTTAGCTCTGGTCAGAACTTAGACCATGTAAGAGAGCCCAAGTCTCCCACCAAAGAGAGAGGGATCTCACCTGAGAGGAGTCCTACTCAAATGACTCACTCTCCTTAATTACTTTAGTCCACCTCTTCCTCTTTGCATCCCAACCTCTTCCATTTACCACTGACAGAGGACTTTGGAAAGACACCACGAACTGGGAAATAGTTTGGAAATTTGCATGGCGGAGATTTGTATGGGTCATATCTAGAACTAGCTTTGGTCACTTCTTCATATATCTTTCCATTGATAAAATTTAATTGCCCAGAAATACCTTCTCTCAAGATAATTAAGAAAAGAGTCTAATAGTATCCAGCGAAAAGGGTAAATTGGGTTAGGGAACAGTTAATGAGTCTCTAGTACTCTAAAAACAAAAGACCTATAGTATAAAATGTACGTATAATAATAATCCTGGGGATATTCAAAGCCTGAGAATAGGAAGAGTCAGGTGTAAGTAACAAAGAGCAATAATAGAAATAAAATTCATCTCTGGAAGCAAAAAAGCAAAACTCTGGAAGAATCTGAAACAGGAAATATCAAGATATAAAACAAAACTTATAAAACCTGTCAATAACACAGAAAATAAGAGAAAGGATCTGAAAATAATCAAAGAATGTGAAAGAAATAGAGTACAGAAGTGAGAACAAATATTTTAATCTTGTAGTTGAAAAGGTTCCAAAGAAGAAACTAGCACTTAGAATAGGCAGGAACAAAGACATAAATGGAGAAAATATGGGAAAGCACTAGATTCTAGTACACATAATTAAATAGCTTGCATTATTCCAGTAAATATAGTAAAAAGATACTCCTGATGACTATGTTGTAGAAAAATATTTGGACTAGGAGGATAAGGAGGAAATAAAATTTACAGCACTCATGTATGCAAAAAAAAAGTCAATAGTAAATTGGTAACCAAGTAGCAAAATCAGGAAAAAATTTCATCCTGCACCAAACACTCCCAAAATTTGTATGGAATAATAAGCCCCACGAATAGCTAAAGCAATCCTTGGGAAAAATAAAATGGGAGATATCACTTTCCCCAACTTCAAACTGTACACAAAGCCGTAGTAATTAAAGCAGCATGGCATTGGTACAGAGACAGACCTGTAGACCTATGGAATAGAACTGAATATCCTGACACAGACTCTCAAATATATGATCACTTAATCCTCGATAAAGGATCAAAAAATATTAAGTGGAGAAAAAGAAAAAAAATCTTCAACAATTGGTGCTGGGAAAACTAGGCAGTAACATGTTAAAAAAAATGAACTTAGACCTTAGTTAGACTTTTGTTCTAACGCCATGAACAAAAGTCATATCAAAATGGATTAAAGATCTCAACATCAGATATGAATCTATAAGGTACATCAAAGTAAAAGTAGGCAATTCCCTCGCGACTTTGAAGCTAAAGGCATCTTCAAATATGAACCAGACAAAGCAAATGGAAGCAAGTATAAACAAATGGGATTATATGAAACTGAAAAGCTTTGCATCTCAAAAAGAAACAGTGACCAAGATACAAAGACAGCCCACAGAGTGGGAAAGAATATTCACCCAATGCCCTTCTGATAAGGGGTTAATATCCAGGATATATCAGGCACTGGTAGAACTTCACAAGAAGAAAACAGCCAACCCCATAAAGAAATGGGGGAGAAGAAATGAACAGAAACTTCCAAAAAAGAAGTTTGAATGGCTAAAAGGCATATGAAAAAAATGCTCATCATCACTAATTATCAGGGAGATGCAAATCAGAACAACAATGAGGTATCATTTCACACCGCAGAGACTGGCACACATCCAAAAAGAGCCAAAAGAGAAACAAAAACCAGTGCTGGCACTGATGTTGGGAGAAAGGAACTCTCATTCACTATTTGTGGGAATGCCAACTGGTCCGGTACTTTTGGAAAACAATATGGACATTCCTCCAAAAATTGATATTGAGCTCCCATTTGACCCAGCATTATCACTCCTGGGAAAATACCCTGGAGACCCAAAAACACACAGCAGAAACACTATCTGAAGTTTTATATTCATCACATCACTATTCACAATAGCCAGAATATGTAAACAACCTGAGTGTCTGAGAACAGATGACCAGCTAAAGAAACTATGGTATATCTACACAATAGAATACTATGCAGCCATCAGGAAAAAATAAGTCAAGAAATTTGCCTACAAATGAATGGACATGGAGATTATCATGCTGAGTGAAATTAGAAGAAAAAAGGATGGATATATAATGACTGCATTCATTTGTAGGATATAAATATATACCAATGTTCTACTAATTGTTGGAAATGTTAACACCAGACTAGATCTGAACATTGAATGTACGCAAAGGGATTTACATGATGACCTGATGGAATGGTTTGAGGTTCTCTATGTTCCTGGAGCAAGCAGATGCCCTTGGGCTCTACTAGCCTGAGACAGGACATATGGATATGTTACTGGTGCCTGCTCGAGCAAATCGATGATGAATGGAAAGACAGTGATACAGTGATCCCTAAATGTATGAAGAGCAAGTCACAATGTGTAAGAGAAGGGGTAGAGAGAGAGGGAGGGAGAGAGAGAGAGAGGAAGAGGAAAAGGAGGAGGAGGAGGAGGTGGGGTAGGAGGAAAGTGCCTACTATAGAGGCAGATTGGGGGACGGGGAAGGGAATCTGGGGACATTGGTGGTAGGAAATATGCACAGGTAGAGGGATGGATGCTGGAACACTCTATGACTGAAACCCAATCATGAATATCTTTGTAATTGTATATTTAAAAAATATTTTATCCTGCTACTCAGCCTGTTAGGAAATAACATTGACATATCTTTCAGTTCTTAGAGACAAGACAGTTGATAAAGAATTTCATATGAAGGTCAAAGTATAATTCATGCTAAATAATTTAATGACATTGTCAGCTACTCTAGAACAAGATATTTAGTTAAATTACTCCATTAAGTTGCAAACAAAAGCAACACTGTCCAAATGGAAGTGATTAAAATTAAATGCCTTACTGGTAGCACTATACAAGAAGAAAACAGCCAACACCATCAAAAAATGGGGAGAAGAAATGAACAGAAGCTTCCAAAAAGAAGAAATTCGAATGGCCAAAAGACATATGAAAAAGTGCTCTTCATCATTGATCATCAGGGAGATGCAAATCAAAACAACAATGAGGTATCATCTCATACCACAGAGACTGGCACACATCCAAAACAGCAAGAACAACTGGTGCTGGCATGGATGTGGGGAAAAAAAGGGACTCTCATTCACTCTTGGTGGGAGTGCCAATTGGTCCAGCCCTTTTGGAAAACAATATGGACATTCCTCCAAAAACTGGATATTGAGCTCCTATTTGATTCAGCAATACCACTCCTGGGAATATACCCTGGATAACCAAAAACATATAGCAGAAACACTATCTGACATCTTTATTCGTCACAGTGCTACTCACTATAGCCAGAATCTGGAAACAACCTAAGTGCCCGAGAACAGAGAACTGGCTAAAGAAACGGTGGTACATCTACACAATGGAATACTATGCAGCTGTCAGAAAAGACAAAGTCATGAAATTTATCTGCAAGTGGATGGACATGGAGACTATCACGCTGAGTGAAATTAGCCAGAAGGAAAAGGAGAATATACTGCATTCATTAATGGGATATAAATATGTACCAGTGTTTTACTAAGTGTGGAAAATAGTAATGTCAGACTAGAACTCACCTTGAATATACACAAAGAGGCTTACATGATAAACCATAAATGTCTGTAGTCAAGCTATAATGTGTAAAAGAAGAGAGAGAGAGAGAGACAGAGACAGAGACAGAAAGAGAGAAAAAGGAAAGGTGCCTGCTATAGAGGCAGACTGGGGGTGGGTGGGAGGGAATGTGGGGACATTGGTGGTGGGTATGGGGCACTGGGGAAGGATGTGTGCTGGAACACTGTATTACCAAGAACCAAATATGAACACTTTTGTAATTGTATATGTCACGGTGGTATAATAAAATTTTAAAAATCACTGTATCACTGTCTTACCGTTCATCATCGATTTGCTCGAGCGGGCACCAGTAACATCTCCATATGTCCTGTCTCATGCAAGTAGAGCCCAAGGGCACCTGCTTGCTCCAGGAACATAAAGAGCCTCAAACCATTCCATCAGGTCATGGCAATGAAGTCTATAAGTGTTACTGGTATTTGGCATATCAAATATAACACGGGTAGCTTGCCAGGCTCTGCCGTGCAGGTAGCATACTCTTGTAGTCATCTCTAAATTCAGTATTTATTGATGAACCGCGTGGCCGCTTGCGGCCGCATGAGCCAGGCTGTGATAGGCTGGTCTGCTGGGTGGAGTTCTGATGAGGGGGAAGTCCAGATGTGGAAAATGGAGGCCCTAATGGAGTGGGGAGTCACCTGGCTTGTTGCGAGGCTCTGCTGGGGTGGTGGGCCAGGGCTAGAACCCGCCATCCCTCCTGGGCACCTCATGAGCGGCTGGGCACAGGGAGAGCTAGTAGCAGCTCTGCCCCATGTCTGTGAGTCTTTCATCCCCGACCGCGCCCAGCTGCCCCAACACCCATGGTGGCAGAGGCCCCCTCCAGACAGGACAGAGCCAGGCAGTGAAGGGGAGCAAGCTGAAGACTCTGGACAGCGACCCAGACGCTGGAGCCCACTGCCTTTCTTCTACCGAAGGCACTTTGTGTGAGGACCTCAGCCTCCCAACCAACAGCAGCCTATGGAGGGCACTGATGGCGTCGAACCCAAAGAGACAGCTCCATTGGAGGGGGATCAACAGCAGAGAGATGAGCGGGTCCCCCACCCCCAGATTCCGGCCCAGGTATCGAAGGCCTTTCCATCCCAGGCTACCCCAGCAGCCTACCACAGAAGGTGGGGATGGTGAGACCAAGCCCAGCCAAGGCCCAACTGATGGTTCCTGGCCTGAGCCTCAGCGCCCACGAAACCACGCCCCTACTTCCAGTGGCGGCGGCAGCAGCCCCCTGGGCCCAGGCAGCCTAGAGCCTCAGAGACTTTAAAAATAAATAAATAAATAAACAAAAACAAACAAACAAATAAATAAATAAAATGCCTTAAGAACAGGGTTCTTATGATTATAAACTTAGCAGTATCACTGTATCACCATCTTCCCGTTCATCATTGATTTGCTGGAGCGGGCCCCAGTAACATCTCCATATGTCCTGTCTCATGCTAGTAGAGCCCAAGGGCATCTGCTTGCTCCAGGAACATAAAGAGCCTCAAACCATTCCCTCAGGCCATGGGAATGAGGTCTATAATAGTTACTGGTATTTGGCATATCAAATATAACACGGGTAGCTTGCCAGGCTCTGCCATGTTGGTAGCATACTCTTGTAGTCATCTCTAAATACAGCATTTTTTGATGAACCGCGTGGCCGCATGGCCCGGCTGTGATAGGCTGGTCTGCTGGGTGGAGTTCTGATGAGGGGGAAGTCTGGATGTGGAAAATGGAGGTCCTCATGGAGGGGGGGTCGTCTGGCTTGTTGCAAGGCTCTGCTGGCGTGTCGGGCCAGGGCTAGAACCCGCCATCCCCTCCTGGGTGCCTCGTGAGTGGCTGGGCACAGGGAGAGTCAGTAGCAGCTCTGCCCTATGTCTGTGAGTCTCCAGACGGGGCCTCGTTTGAGAGTACGGCGGCTGGTACGAAGCGTGTAAGGTGGACAGCCCAACTGCTACGACCACTTTAAAAAACCTCGGGGCTCTCTACAGATGCCAGGGCAAATTTGTAGCTGCTGAGACCTTGGAGGAAGCGACCATGCGGTCACAGAAGCAGGGCCTCGACACTGCTCACAAGCAGAAGGTGGCCGAGGTGCTGAGTGACGCGCAGTACGCAGAGAAGGGGTGCAGCCGTGAGAGCTTGGACATGGTCAAGTACGAGAGTGGCCCTCCAGCAGCGCTGCTCCTGAATACTTAGCAGTATTGAAAGTAAATGTCAAGTCAGAATGTATAAACTTTTCAAATATGTATTTACAAAAATGAATCTGGATGCTGCAATAGTAGGAAGTGATTATAGACATGATACTAAGTTAGGAAAAGAGCGAAAATATGAAATATTCTTTAAAATGCCCCTTTCAGTTTTCACATTAGAAAATTCTAGGGAGCTGTAAGTTAAAGTGATGCTTTTAAAATTAACCACAGCATAATTTCAAATAAAATAAGAATGCTAGCTCAGGGGCTGAAATGATAGTACAGTGAGTAGGGTGCTGCTGACCCAGTTTTTATCTCTATGGCATCCCATATGGTCCCCCAAGCACCACCAGGAGTAATTCCTGAGTGCAGTGTAACCCCTGAGCATATCTGGGTTCCCCAAAATAATTTAAAAAGAAAACTGGCTCATGGACAATATGATGATGATCCCTAATCATTCAATTTTCATTTTAAAAAAAAGTCCACTTAAAAATAACAAAAAAAGACAGAAAGTCTCAATATGTCAAAAATAAGTGAAAATATCCAAAGTAATTAACACTAGCTAATAGTGATTTGGATTAGTACCTTATCCTTTCTAATTTGCTACTTCTGAACATGAGTTTCATTTCTGTTGCAATTTACCCATATTCAGTGCTGGGATGTGTAACAACTGAATTGCTATAGCATTCCTCTCTACCTCTTGGGATTGTTCCCTAAGGCATCATCTTTTAAAATTCTACTTTTATCTCCTAGAAAATAAAATAAAAGAAAGTTTTTTGGGAGCAGGGCATCTTCTGGAAGCAAATAATCCCCTATAGATAAAGTGTTTGGGTAAGAAAACAGAGGGAATGCAGTACATGTCGATGTTAAAATGTTTCAGATACAGTTGGAAGCTTAAATGAACAAGAAACTAGGAACTAGTGGGGAAAAGGAGGAAAATTGAAACCAGCTTGAACAGAAAAGAATCCAATTTCATAAAAATAAACAAAATCAGAAGTTGTGGTGATTAGCCTGCTCAGAAGCCATAGATTGAGTCATGACAAGAAAAGAGTGAGAAGGCTATGATCATACTGGTCACCCAAAATGGGGAGTAAGAACATTTAGAAGACAACAACAGAAAAGAGCCTTGGTCTTCCACAGGAGGAAGGAGAAACACGCATTGGAACATCAATGTGTTGAAAATGTATTTACCTTTGCTTTTCTTCTTCATCCTTGTCAACATATTTAAAGGAATTTTAAATACACATATTTGTTTATAGACTTACACACCCACTCACTCATTGACACAGACAAAAGACATTAACCTAAATTCAAAATGAAAGGGGGTAATGAGAAAAAAAAATAAGCAAGACATAAATGAACAAAAATGTGAAAACTAAGAAGCTGGTATAATAAAAGCATCTTATTTGATTGTGCAAGGGTAACAGTGATTTGTGGTTAGGTGAGTGTATAAGCCAATTGATACCATAGAATCTAACAGGTCTCCAATGAACTTTCATAAGTTAGAATGAAGAGTGAAAGTTATTGAAAGTATACAGGGTGCAGACTCATCTGCTAGATTACCCTCTGATTTCCATTAAACCTAAGAAATAACCCCTATCTGACCAAAGAAAAACTTTTGGACCAGTGATTCTAGAATTCGCAATTCTGGTGACAGAATTCATAGCAGTCTTATCTAAAGTGTGCCACAGTGCCTATTGTTTTTTAAGTAAAGTACTTTTAGAAACAGGTAATGCAGGTCAGAGATATAGTGGGTTAGTTGCATGCCTTGCACACAGTCAACCAAGGTTCAATTCTAAGCACCACATATGGGTTTTCAAGCTCCAACAAGAGTTATCCTTGATCATAGAGCAAGGAGTATGTCTTGAAGGAGAGGTCTGTGGGGGGGAAAAGGAAAATAAGAAGGAAACGAACGAGGAGGATGAAGAAAAGAGGAAGAGGAAGAGAAAGAGAAGGAAAAAGGAGGAGGAGGAGAAGGAGAAGAAGGAGGAAGGGGAGGTGGAGATGAGAAAAAGGAGGAGGAGTAGTATGAGGAGGAGAAAGAGGGAGGAAGAGGAGGGAAGGAGGAGGAGGAGGAGGGAAGTGGAGGAGGAAGAGGAAAAACAATAGCAAATGCCAAAAAAAAATCCAAACATAACATTCCTTTGTCCCTGAAAGAAGAAATTTCCTGTGAAAAAATTTCCTTCACTTATCATCAGAGATAAGAAATTTAGAGCCAAAAAATGATATAAATAGATTTTGTTACTTCTTTGTTAATCCACAAGCCAAAATTTTATTTTCTTAATTCTTCTTTGCCTAAAACAGATGTGAAAACAAAAATGCTTCATTTGTGTCTCTGGGCTCCATATCTACAGAACTTCATACAAATAAAATTTTAAATTTCCCCTTTTATATGTTATGTCAATATTATTATGCCAGCTATAGAAGTTAGAAGGAAAAGAAAAAAGTTTTTCTTCACTGTACTTTTGCTGAATATGGGATTAGGCTACAGTTCCATAATAAAAGTATTGGAAAAATAAAACCAGGAGGATCTGAAAATAAGAAAAATAATTTTTTAAGTTCTAGTTTCTTCTTTTTGGAAACTTTCTAACTATGAGATGAAAATATTTATTCTCACTTGTGTACTCTTATCACATTCTTTGATGACTTTCAGATTTTTTTTAAATACACAACTGAAACTCAAGCTTCCTCTCTCCTACTCAGCTCTAAGAGAAATCAGCTACACATATGCCCACACAGACCAGGAATGGAGTACTGCTCCAGGAAAATGCATATCCCAAGAGGGAAAGCCTACAGGTACTGACAATTGTTGGAGAACAGGTTTAGCTATTCTGGGAGTTTTGTTGTTTTGCCCACTCACAGCTTAACCTATTTAAGTCAAGGTTCATTCTAATGAGACCTCTCTTCTATGTAAACACTGCTAGAGGGTGTGGCAGTTACAGAAGTCACCTTGATTGAATAACTTCTGACTTATACATCTACTAAGACTTCTATGTTTTCTAGATTGGACACAGCTCCTCTGTATACCCACTGCACCCAGCGTGGGACAGTTAGAATTTACCAGGAGACTACCACCCTGGCTACGCTGAGACTATAGGAAGATTATAGGAAGGATCATACTAGTTTGCTCTAAGCAGGCGAAGTGTGACCCTTTCAGTACACGAGAACAAGATACTCAGAATCACCCTGGTGCAGATAATAATAAGAAGGAACTTGTGGGTACCATCTAGATTACATGAAGCTCATGAAGTTAAGATGTATTACTTTATATCAGCCCTCTCTCTCTCCAGTGTTTTACATAAGAGATAATCTTGATAGAAAGGATTACACCTTGACATAACCTTTGTTTATACCTGCAATAGGGTGTGGCACTACACTCTGTTTAGAGTTCTTTGTTGACATGACTCTCCCTGTCACAAATCAGATTACTTTGGTGTATATAAGGGGCTGACTTGAGGCCCCTTCACTTTTGCCTTTTTGGGCCTTTTAGCTTTAGGCTTTGGCTCCTCAGCCTTGCAGCTTTTGGCTTTTGCTCTTTGGCCTTTTGCTCCTTCTTCTGGGTAGGACACAGCTCGGGTGAGATCCTCTCTCTTTGGTGGGAGATTAGGCTCTTTTGTATGGTCTAAGTTCGGACCAGAGCTAAAGTTTGTTCATTATATTGGACTGCTGTGGAAGAGCTTTTGTACTATTAAAAGCCACTTTTGGAACTGCACCGGACTCGTGAGTTTTCATCTGTTCTCCGGCATCCTCGGAGGTAGAAGAGAACTTCTGTCCTGACACTGTTGGGGAACCCGGCGTGTTCCCGACGAACAATATTTACATATTCCCAGAAAGAAAGTGTCCAGATCGCTATACAATCAAAGTTAAATGAAACTTTTGTGTGGCAAACCCTCTTCCATCACACACATAGTTTAAAACTAACTTTAAATGACATAAGATAATCAGAGTTCGAGGGAGAATAAAACCCCGGAAAGCCACAAAAACACATAAGCAAAAATAAACCTCCACACAAAAAGCAAAAATAAAGAGAAAGAGATGAATAAAATAGACAAGAAGATGGGGAAGGAAAGGAGGAAGGGAGGGGAGGAAGGCCAGAGAGATAAGGCAGTGTAGAGTACCTTGCACCACGGCCTATGTGGGTTCCATCTCTTGCACCTTGTATGCTACCTTCCTACCCCCCTGCCATTCCAGGAGTGATTCCTGAGCGTAGAACCAGGAGTAAGCCCTGAACCTGTGTGTGACCCTAAACCAAAAAACAAACAAAAAAGTAGTGTCATATATAGACAACAAAATACTACTACAGCCAGAAGAAAAGACTAAAGCTTTTGATTTGCTACAACTAGGGGGGCATTGAGGAGATTCATTATGTTACATGAAATAAATCAGAGGAAGGAGGTGAGACATCAGTCATATCTGGCATATAAAAAAGAAGACAAGGAAATGGGTGATATGTAATGACAACACCTTCAACTTTGAATACAAGAACTGAGAAAGTAGGACAAAGGTGGATAATAGGGGTGAGGTTGGATCATAGAATACTTGAATACTATTATTAATAGAATTGTAAATTTTGGTGTCAAGATAAAGTGTACAGTGGGAGAAAGGAGATTATAAACTGGAGGAGACTAGGTGAGAGGGCAGACTATGAGAGCAACTATTGCATTAATGGAGGGTCTGGGATTAGATTTTGTGAGAGAAAAATTGTAAACCATAAGAATAAGCACAAACTATTTAAAATACATTTCCTCAACTATAATAAAAAATATATTTCTTCAAGAAATTCACTATAAAGATCCCTAAAATTTTTCCCAATGGGGGAACAAAATTAATGTAAATAATTTTACATTATTTACAAAAAAAAGCAGTGGATACATAGGATTTCCCAAAAGTAACAACAGACTCTAGGAGTAAACAAATGAAAACTCAAATTATACAAGAAAATGTTTATAAACTGTGGTTCTATATCCTGCAAAGGAGCAAAAATATGTCAGGGTAGAATTAGATAAGATTTTAGATAAGCAAAATTCCCAAAATTTTACTTCCCTACATATTTTGTCAGTATAAGTGTCACAAAAGTCAAGAACAACAACAAGCAACAACAAACCAAAAACCCCAAGAGGTCCAGGAAAGA